>MIQA02009922.1:0-16907 GCA_001887855.2 Sclerospora graminicola | reverse complement strand
CGTTGGGAGGCTAAAGCCGTATCAATCGTCTACGTCTTCGGACGAGACGCATCCCCACGGCGAAGGTCGTGCTTCTTCAAGTCTCACAAGAGAGACTTGTAATCGGTTTCTAACCGTTTGTAGGAAGCCCGGAGATTCTCCATCTCCGCCTTTTGTCGATCAAGATTGACCAGCAGAAGATCATTCTTCTGCTGCAGGGTTAAATGAGCGCTCAATATGTCGCGAATCCCATCGCAAAGAGAGCGATATGTCCTCATTGAGTGACCCATATCGGCGCTCAGCTCGGAGCAGTGCCTCTCGAGCTTGCGGAGCTGCGAACCATGCTCCGCAACAACAACGGTGAGGAAATTACCAACCGCCGCCGCCCCTGATTGATAATCAGGAGAATAAGCAATATATTCTCGAGCGCTTGATTGCGAAGCGCTCGTTTCCCTATAAGAAGGGGAAGCGTACCGAGTACTTGGTACGCTGGTTGGGGTATTCCCAAGCGTTTGACTCTGTGGAACCGATTGAGGTGCTGAGGGCGGATGCCCCTGACCTCCTGAAGGAGTTTGAGAAAGATACTTCATCTCAAACTCGTAAGAAGCATCAACACTAGGTGTTGATGGGTGCAAGGTATCAGCACAAGGTGCTGATACATTAAGAGCATCAATTAGGCCCTTAACATTAGCGGGTACTGAGTAACCTCGGTACCCTCGCAGCTCCTTTTTGCTAAGACGAGGTGCTCCCTTGGAACAACAAGGGTAAGCCAAGTGAGAAGAAACTCCGCATGAAATTCCTTCCTTGATGCAGGTAAAATTGATAAACTACATTTTACCTGAGCGTGAGTGCTTTAAGAAGCGCTCGCGGTTTACGTGAACTTTGTTCACGGAATCGTCGGGACCTTTGTTGTAGTTCTCAACAAAGGCGTTCCAAGTTTGTGTGAGGGCGCCTTTATCGTCCCTGTCCTTGCGCGACCCTTTCCGGTTCGTGTAATAACGAGCCTGATAGAAAAGGTCGATGAAGTACCGACGTCTATCGTCGGTACTCCTATCAAAGTGGTGATTGCGAAGGTCTTCGCCATCATCAAGCGCGTTGATGTCAAACAATGGATATCGACAATCGCGTTTGGTGTGCCCACCACTTTCGGGCACTAACGTCCATGCTGGGATCCAAAACCCCACTTTGTACGGAACATGTGGTTCTGTACGACATGACGGATCAGAAGCAACATAAGCCGCTTCTGCACGTTGTTTCTTGGCAGGTGGAGCACCACCTACCATCCCAAAGTCTTCGTCACGACCAGGCGAAAGACGAGGACCAGGAGGAGCTCTACGCTCCTCATGCCACCGTATAATGGAATTTTCGCTGTCGTAATCGACAGCGTCAGAATCCACCTCGCCATCACTTAAAGGCGAAGCAATTTTAGCAAACAAATGCTCGGTAGATTCATTGCGGAGGCCAGTGACGTCCTCACCCTCTTCTTCGAAGTCAGATGACTCTCCGAAGACAGAATTACACTTCTTCGCCACCCGCCCGACGGCAGGTGAAAGTGCAAAAGATGCCGCATTAGCGACATCTTCTCGCCCTCTTTTTTTAGACACTGCTTCTGCAGCGTCTACTACGAGAGACAATGGTTCTCTCGGCTTACTCTTCGACGCTACATTATTAGCGTCGACATGCGATGTTGGCACCTCTGCACGTGATGCAGAGGTGGAGGCTGCGTTAGCAGTATCGTTAACGCCCTAAGAGCGCTGCCGCGTTTCTCGACCATTTGACTTTATGGTCGTTAACGGGTTATAACAGAATAGCGTTATGACCAACAAGTGCCGCCTTTCGATTGGCCAATATTGCGTCATATTATTGGCCAACCACCTTGAGTGGGGGGTGATGTAATGAGGTTCCATTACATAAGTGATATTTAAGTTGAAATATCACAGTTCAATTTCATACTAAATGTCTGAAATGCGAATATTGGATTATAAGTTATTATAATCCACCCTGAGAACAGATTCTGATATAGTTATCGAATCTAACAAGAGATCTAATAATAAGGGTATTATTAGATCAATTATGTTTCTTTGATTAGTTTAGATTTAATTATAGTTATTGACTCTAAACCACTCATAATATATTCACTCTTAAAGTTATCTTCTTTTAGACACGTGGCTTAGATATATGTTTATATATCTATCTAAGGGATTATTTGATTAATTTAATAGTCTACTCTAAAGTTTATTTTGCTTAAACTATACAGAACCAAATTACATTTGTTTCCGACCAATTGCACGCTTCCTCACTTGCAATTAAACAGTGTGTGCCTGTAACAGCTTGCCTGTTACACCCTGCGCCTTGGGTGTCTTTCCTTAATTTTTGACCTTACAGCAACTTGGTCGTTATCCGGTATCCGGATTTCCAACACTCCCTTGACCTGGCGACTGGAAGGGATCACATGTCGTAAGGTGTGTTCAACAGCTCTGAGTCCTACCCAGAGGACGGTGCCTGGGTCCCTGTCTCTGCCCGTCACTTGAACGCACCCTGCACGTAAGTCTGTAGTTGCTTTTCCTTTTATCGTTTCCAATAGATTGTCTTGAAACTGCTGGTTTACCTTCGTCCTGCGTGGCACGACGCCTAGCATCGTTCGAAAACGCGTGAATTTTACACGTTCTAGTGCCTTAGTCATTACGTCCGCAACTTGATTGTTTGTCGGCACATGTTCAGTCTTTAGCCCTGTACCAATGTCCTCACCTAATAGTACTTGTTCTCAATGTGCTTGACATGATGATGTTTACCAGGCTTCTTCGTAAGATAGATGGCTGTCATGTTGTCGCAATATATCTTCGGTGTTTGCGCCTTGACCTTTAACTCCTTGCGTAGCTTGTGTACCCACTACAAGTCCCTTACACCTTCATTCATCGCATAGTATTCAGCTTCCATAGTGCTCAGTGCATTGATTCCTTGTTTGCGTGATCCATAGCCAATCACAGCTCCATCAATCATCGTTACGTACCCACTTATGCTTCTTCGATCATCTTTATCGTTCGCATAGTCTGCATCCGTGTAAACAGTTAGCTCAACTGCTTCTATAGGTCCTTGGCATATCACCATCAGAAAATCAAAGTCCTGGATTTCTTCTAGGTATCTGAGAACTCGTTTCGCTTGTGCATAGTGTTCTGCCGTATGGTTGCTCAAATATTGCCCCAACCTTCTCACAGCATGCGCAAGTCCGGTCGTGAGCCCGATACCAAGTACTGCAGTGCTCCAACTGCCTCTCGGTATGGCTGTTCACTAGTATCTTCCTTATTTTTGACTGTATACGTCGCCGCCTTCGGTGTTGGCGCTGGGTTACACACCGCCAGATGAAAACGCTTTAGTATTTCCACAACGTATGCTTTTTGACTGAACAAAATAGTCTTGGCATGTCGGTCTATCATCACCTGACACCCAATATATACTTGACTGTTCCAAGTATCTATTGCAAGCTGTACCAGTTGAAACAATCAGCTTCATGCCCCATGAGCAATAGATCATCCACATATACAGTGAGCAGCATATATATCTCCCCCTCTTGGAATCGGGCGTATAGGCCCCAGTCGCACTCGACTCAAACAAAGTTTAGACGTCGCCGTCGGTCATGTATCTTGCGATTCCATACGTTAGGGGCTTGCTTCAATCCATAGAGAGCCTTGGCTAACTTGCAAACATAGTCTTGTTGATTTTCTTCAAAGCCAGTTGGCTGTTCTATGAGAACTTCTTCACTCAAATCTCCATGTAAAAAGGCTGTCTTCACATCATGTTGAAGTACTGCCCAGCCTCTTTGTAGCGCGAAGTATAATGCCGCTCGAATAGTGTCAATCTGATCACGGGTACGTATGTCTCGTAATAATTTATGCCATAGACTTGTTTAAAACCATGCACCACTAGCCGTGCCTTAAAACGCTTGACGTAGCACTGCTCGTCCTTCTTGAGTGCATACACCTTGTGATACCATTCTGTTCTGTGCGCTTCGCTCTGCGTTGCACTAGTATCCACACGTCATGTTTCTTGAGTGATGCTATCTCTTCTTGCATAGCAGCTAGCGAGTAGTCTGCGTAGCAATAGTCTGCTTCTAGGACTGTGGCACCTTAATCTTACCCACGAGAAGTTGTCATTTGGTCTTATCACTGAACTATCATATGCGCCCTGCGCTAGCTTCTGCTTTCTTGCCTTCTTGTACGTCACATGATACACTTGCACGTAGTCCATGTACTTTGAATTAGGCTTCCTTTTTCTTGTAGGCCGTATATCCGTGTCTTGTACACGTCTAGTTGTGGAGTCCCACTCCTCCTGACCCTCGGTGTACACTTCAACCGGTTCTAGGTTCGTATCTTATCTTGTTGCCACCGGATTATCTTCAGCAAACTCAAGTCTTCTCATGTATTTTTGCATCTTGGCGAACGGAGGTTCAGATGGCAGCTGTTTATCTTTTTCACCATAGGCATTGTCCAGAAGTATCTCCATGTAGTTCGACTGTATTGTATAGTCTTCTTTAACCATATGTTGTCTTGCCTTGCCGTTCCAACAGCACCCGTTCTAATGTCCATGTACTTGTATCCTTTCGGCTTGGTGAATATCCCAGCAGGATCCCTGTCCTTGTCATGGGTCTAAGCTTCTCTTTCCGTTTACGTCTTCCGTTTGATAAGTAAACGAAAATCACGCAGTCCCACGTCAGTAGATGTGATACGTCTGGGCGTTCTCCATACAGTAGCTCATGTGGTGTGTGATCTCCAATTGCCTTGGATACTGTAACATTCCATGTACTTCCTCCGGGGCAAAATAAACGCAACATATACACAAACCCATCATAATTGGTTCAAAATTACGTTTTAGAGAACACGGATTGGATGAAAAGAAAGCACTAGATCACCTCTTTCTGTTAATATTTGTTTCTCATTGAATCTCATCCTAGGACCGACGCTAAGTCGGAATGAAAGGACACAGCGAACGGCGGTCGACAAGAAAACGCCCGTCCTAGTCCAAGATGGCAATCAGGACATACAGAAAGCATTCAAATAAGTGTATCAGCAACAGTGCTGTTAGAGGACGAAGTTCTACTCCTCAAGAGTGCCAGATCAAGCGTTTTGCAATCCAGAGTGGTCCGAGCTTAATGCCGTTACTGTGGTGGTAAACATCCCAAATTTGAGCACTGGAAGCGCCTGAACGTGGTTGATGTTCATTTTTCGTTGTTTGGATGCATTTGATGTCGTTCAGCAATACTATGAGGCAAGTGGATTACTACATCAAGACATATAAGCTAAGAAGATGTCCCAGCTGCTGTGGTTCGACCAAGGTACTCTATTGAATTGTTTCTTGTTATTTTTTATAATGTCTAAGTTTATATATGCCGTTTTCAATAGTTCGCTCGTTCACTTCTGATTGTGAACCCCTTGTGAATATTGTATAAGATGATAATCTGATAGTATCAATTTATATTTGCTGCGATTATTTTGGACACCCTGTATATTCCGATCGTGCGTTTATTTTGCCCCGGAGGAAGTATCAACTTCATGTAGTAGGCACTCATCCCCATAGGGTATAGGGAAGTTGTGTCACCTCTAGAAGGGCCCTAATCGTTGTAACGGCCATCGTTCTGCCACACCATTTTCTTGTGGGCTGTATCCGTTTGTGGTCTGTGTCTTGATTCCTCTTTGACAGCAGTATTCTTGTAACTCAGAATTAATTAATTCCGTTCCTTGATCAGCAAAACAGTTTTTGCACCACTCATCTCTTGTGTTTGAACTCTGTGTTCAAGCTTGTGACTAGCTTCTTGATGTTGTCCACTTCACTAGAATTTCTTCTAATATCAAAATTATTAATCATCAAATATGTTAATTTTTAGTAGTATTGATTATATATTTTTAAACCGATTTGTTTATTGTATTAAAAATCATAAAAAAATTCGGATTTTATTGGTAGCAAACTGTTTTTTAATAGAAGAATTTTTTTCATCGGCTGGTAACAGACCTCGACAATGCAAAGCCAATGGGTCCGTGGATGCCTTCATCGACATTGATTCTTCATTTATCAAATTGTCTATCTTAACCCTTCTTTATTTTCTCTTCCATCAAGCCTTTTTATTTCCTTTTTCTGTTTTATTTATAAATATATATATCATTTTTTTTAAAATCTGAAATTAATTAAATTCAAGTTATAAAAAAATTAAAATGATTTTTAGGGGGTTTCAGACATCCAATTATTTAAGCAGAAATTGGTTAAAAGATCGAGTGAATTTCCACTTCAGTGCTCTGGATTCTGTCATGGACAAATATGGGAATCTATCTTTCACCAAATTTCTGTCCCCTCTGTATTTACATATATTTCTCTAAGTACGATTTGCACAACTTAAAATACAATACGTGCACCCACTGTGATATCCAATTTACCTGTCTAAAACGCTTGAATGTTATTTACAGGTTTATGAAAATCCAGTCGCTCAGAAATTTCAGCCCAGAAATCGGTCTCTTGCGGTCGATTTCTTGCCCGATTTCTCGACTAATTTCTTGTTGAGATATCAGTAAAAAAAACAAATGTTTGAAACCCTATTAAAGGAAATTCTAATACTTTTTGTATCTTTTATTTTTAAATCTTAAATATAAATATATTATTAAAAATAATTTATTAATTATCATTTTTCACCACTTAAAGATATTTTTATAGCAACTTTATATCATTTTTATTAATAATCCAATTAACTATTTTATTAATTTGGTTTTTTTAGCAAAAGGTTTATATAAATTTGAAATTTTTATATTTTTAAAATTTTAATATAATACAATTAGTTTTTATAAATATTATTCCTAATATTTGGAATTTTTTTATTAAATTTAAAGTTTTGGAATTTATATCTGTTAACTATTTATTTTAACCAAATTAATAATTATTTTTATTTATTTCTTGTCTAGTAGAAATGTCCACTTGTAACGTGAATATTCATCCACAATAAGCAGGAAATATCTGCTCCCACATACTGCACTCTTCTTTTCAATTGTATACACATCCATGGGTAGCCGTTGCAGTGGTCTTTCGGTCTTCTTAGTTTTGGATGGATAATGCATTTGTCTTGATTTCGACACCTTACACGGAAAACAAGCATAGTGGTTTAACTCCTTATTGATCATAATGCCCTGCACCAAGTTATCTCTTTCCATCTTACGGGGTAGCTTCATCCCCACATGGTTATAACGACGATGCCACGTCTCCAATGTTTGCCTCTGCCTTTTTTGCTTTCTTGGTTGCGCTATTAGTTTCTTCAATGGTTGTCGTAACGTCATACGTCCCTATTGGTATACGTGCAGGATAAGGGGAGAACATGCGGTAGATACCCGCCATCTTCATAAATTTTATCTTGAATGCCACGGAGTCCCTGCTCCATTTTCTGTTCAAGAAGCACACATTCTGGTTGCGCGAGATCGGCATTCGAAAGCCTCGCTCTTACATTAGGTCCAGCGATATCAAATTGACTCGTGCCCCTGGCACATACCATACGTTTTGCAGAATACAGCGTTTCAATGTATCCTCGTCTTGCATCATGATTGAAATGCCAGATATGAAGTGTCTTTATGTTGATTTTCAAATTAACTAAGAGTCCTTTGAACAGTCTGGACTAGTAGCGAAATGGTTCACCACGATGACTTTCTCCTTTGCGGTGACATGAGACGTCATCACAAGCTATCTTCCTCCAACTTCTTGAAGGTGCGTGAAGCAATCGCTAACGCCACATAAATGTACTTGGCTTGTACAGTCTAGCTTTTATTCGGTGATGTCCTTTGATGTTTCTTCAGCATCAGTTGTAAGTCTTGTTGTCCTCCATGGTGTGATTGACTGTTGTCGTGTCCTTCTTGTCTTGGACGGCTATTGGCACGCACTTCATATCTTGAACGGTTGTTGCCACGACCTTCATATCTTGGACGACCATTGCCACAACCACCTCAGTGGTTATTTCCACGGCTTCGGCTTATTGTTCGGCTTCAATAATGTGAGCGCCCTCGTTGTTCTTGCGCTTCAACACGTCTTCCGTTAGTGCAATCGCGTGCCCAGTGTCCGCGTTCATTACATATGCGACAATGGCTACGCCTTATAGACTCTTCAATGAGTCTGTTGGTGCTTGTGCTTCTCATGCTTGGTTCATGGCTCGCCCTGTTAATTACATACGCGACAATAGCTACGCCTTATATACTCTTCAATGTTTCTGTTAGTGCTTGTGCTTCTCATGCTTGGTCCATGGCTCGCCCTGCGTGCTTCGACATTGCTCCCTTGAAGTGCGGCCCCGCGCCCTCCATCACGTCGTTGACCAGTGTAGTCATGCATCCTTTCTGCTTGCAATAATCGGTTTCTTACCTGAGCCAGCGATAGTTCTGCGCCAGGATTCAGCGCCTTCATTCTTGAGTACTCGTTACCCAGTTCAGGATAAACACTCGCTGCTCTTCTCAGTAGTATCTCGGCAAACTTCTCATCCGATATTGGGCTACCAGCTTTCTCTAATTCCACGGCAAGCTTCATCATGTTGTTGATGTAGTCTTCTACGCGTTGATCTCTCCGCAGTTCCGTACTTAACATCTCTTGCATGTCGTGCTCGTTCCGTGGCGGCATCCCATCGACTTCAGCTAAATGGGCATTATATAGCAGATGTGTCTGTCCAGTCTCGATAGCGTTATTTAGTCTTAGTGCAAAGTTTGCGCTTAGAGAGTCCACGAGAAACAAATGCGCCTTCTTGTTCCTGATGTCCCAGCATCGCTCAGCATTACTGTTTCTTGCATCATCGAATCTTTCGCGACCTTCTTCTAGCACCAGCATTCCTTGCGCGGCAAACTTCGCCCTTATCTTCAATTTCCATATTGCGCAGTAGTCGGCGCCCGTCAACTCTGGTACACGAATGTCTCAGCTTGTATCCTTGACTACAATGTTATCCTTCTCTTCTAGTTGGTAATTTGTAGCTTGATACTTGGCGTATGGCGAAGAAACGCTCGTTGTATCTTTACTTCCACTTTCTTCTTGTTTTCGAAATGCGACAATGTCGAATGGGGTGGATCCAGTTATTTCTTCTTTTTCTCTAGGTTGTTCTCCGAGTTCGGGTCTGACCCGTGGTTTCGACCAATCAGCATCTTCGGTTGTTGGGCTCATAACCTGTTGGGTTTTGTCACTAGTTGAGGTCATCTCAATTCTATGACCCTTGTGTGAAAGTACTTAATAGTAGTACTAAGTATTCATAGTAAAAGAAATACAGTGTTACCTGTTATTACTATGCACTTCTACAGTTTATTCTGAAGGACAGTAGGAAGTATAATCCCCGTTACGGTCGGTGGCTGAATGACCCCGGGGACTCAAGGTGAGGTGGTAGTAGGTGCCCTGCACTCTACTTAATACTGTAGCGCCCTGCGCTCCACCTGTGAGATTACCAACTGGTATCTCACCTTACACGCCCTATTTCTATAAGTTAAACATGAATATATATACAAATTCCTAATCTAAAGTTAAAGCCTTCAACTTCGTAACTGCCCTGCGGTAGACGCCCTGCGTCTGGATGCCCTGCATTCCATAATGTATGTAACCGCCCTGCAGTAGACGCCCTGTGTCGCACCTCCCTGACGGCCCTGCCGTAGACGCCCTGCGTCTTGGGTGCCTTTCTTTTCCTTATCTGTAACCGCCATGCGGTTGACGCCCTGCGTCGCACCTCCTTGGCGGACCGTCCGTAGACGCCCTGCGTCTTGGGTGTCTTTCTTTTCCTTATCTGAACCGCCCTGCGGTTAACGCCCTGCGCCGCACCTCCTTGACGGCCCTGCCGTAGACGCGCTGCGTCTTGGGTGTCTTCCTTTTTTGTGACCTTACAGCAACTTGGTTGCATTCCGGTATACGGATATCTAACATAATTGCTGAAGATATTTTGAGTAAAGTGCAATGACTTGGAACACATCAAGAAACTAACACTACCCGAGCGTCACCACCAACTACAACCGAGCAAACGAATAAGGAGTGTGTGCATCGACTTCAGTGTTGATTGTTTCCTAAAGGGTTGGTACAATAGCCTATCACGGCATTTTGCTGTCTATGTGTATACAGCGAGGTTTAAGATGTCGGTCTTTAAATGTAGGCTGTGTTCGGCAAAAAATCTAGTTTCAAATTCTGTTTGCCCCAAAATCGGGTTTCGCGTGTTCGGTAAAGCTGATGTGTCACAATGTCGAATCGAATATGCATAAGACTATCGCAGTAGGGAATACATAAATTATAACAGTTTCAGTTTTCTCAAACACATGTACATTAGCATGTAGCAAAATGACGGCGATACACTGATATAGATAAAGCACTTCAGAAACGTGGCAAACGCCCTATATTTGTTCTATTGCCAGACTTTTGCTTAGATAATGCACTAAATCATATGTATGTATGTGATTAATATATCACATGTTAGTCAGTTAATGATAAGCACTAATCAGACCATTGTTATATGGAGATGCTCAAGCAATTACGGCAAAATATCGCATGTATCAACGTGTCAGGATCGGTGATTAGAATTTCTCAATCAGCGAAAGATATTTTACATCAACGAAAAGAACGCAAGCAAAAAGCAGTAGCGTTTGGTATGAGCTTGTGAATTTCATCTTCAATAATCTGTTCAATGAGACGGACTTCGGCTCTGATGACCACGGAATAAATAACTTTGAGAAAAGCTTTGGTAGACAAAGTTGGTCAGAAAACCTCGTAAATTTCACTCCGATCTTTTGTTGCGCTGTCAAACTTCGTCAGCCTCATGCTTCATCAGATCAGCTACTGTCTTAAACCCCATTCCATAAAACTTTGCCACTTTAGCAGGATTAACTCCCCATATTCGAGCCATTTCGACTAAAGGACATAGTCAAGAATTGTTTTCTTTGCGTTAAACTTGGCCAGTCTCGAATCATTAAATCGCGCAACCGTCCCAACCCAAAGCGTATTCTTTAAATCTTTTTTTATCTTAAGTTGTAATTATGTGTGTACAGTTCCGGGAGGGTATCAGTGAGTATACGTACGTTCAGCATAACCAAGAAGGATAACACGAATATCTCTCTTCTCATACGTGCTAAAGTGTTCATATATTCAGTCCACGTGCGTAAGACAAATTAAAGGCTTAATATAGTGCATCTAGATCATCACTTTTTCTGTCATCAACAAACGCGGTCGACCTTTGTTTAATCACGTTTGCGTATATAGAATTGCCTCCTCCTCAGCTGGCGTATATTCCAAAAAGTCGGACGGTTGGCAGAAATACTCTTGGATCGCATAACCTCCACCAAGGCGTGAACGTTCATGATTGGTCTGGCGTCTCACTCTAATGCATGATCTCTGACAATAGAGTATTTTCTATTGGTGAAACCCCCTGAAATACGAGGCCTCCGAGGAGTAAATGGCTGCGAGTTCCTCAAGCGTCCCGTTGAAGGAAAGATTAGCTTGCACAACGGCGTCGTTTAAGCTCGTTAGTTGTCCTTTAGCTGCGATTTATACCGCCATAAGGCGCTGCCTGGATGTGGTGATGCATCGAGTAAGAACTTGACTTGGTTGCTCTTACAAAAAATATCGGCGTTCTTTTTTCACAAACTCCTGATTAGTTGCACATTTAGTTTTTTTTATGTCAGTCATCACTGGAGCTACACGCACGCTGTATCGAGTCACCACTTTCTCTTAATCACAACCTTTGGAGCTTTCACTCTAACCACCACGACTTTTTCAGAGATCGTTTTCCTCTTTTTGTTTTGCTACTTCAGCGCAATATTGCTACTTTGGCTTGAACTTGATGGAGATCGGTCAAGCCTAAAGTACTTCTCCAGTAGGAAACGTTTTTTCTGCAATAAGTACACGAGCCAATCTGGCGCAAAACCTCTACATTAGGAGGAGGCAAACTTGCGGTTTGCAAGTATTCCACTGTTTTATCAGGATCGATCTGTGCGCTCGCAATGATGATATCAACGTCACTCCACTTCACAATTAGTACGAATTGGACGTGTAGGCTGAGTGTAATTCTACGACATGTCCTTATTGCCAAGCACGTGTCACCAATGTCTGGAACAAACGGGACCTGAAAGACGCGCTTATCATAAAGTACCTGCAGAAGAATCATGTCCTTTTGTTAACCCATTTTGTTCGCCACGAATAATATGCAGTGTTGAGGGCTGCACCTCCAACATCGGCATTGTGTTTTAAAATCGCCGATTTTGGCGATTTTAAAAGGGAGTCCCCTTTCCGTATACCACTTCCAAACATAATTCCCGAAAATATACCACTGAATTTAAAAATCCCTTTATCTACCAGTTTGGTGACGGGTTTTGCGTATGGGCGCGGCATCGGTCCACCGCACAAATTTGTCCCGCACAAATGCAACCGCACGTTGGCAAACCTCGATGACCACGAGACTAGTCGCACGACCAACGCCTCCTATCTCGTCCACCCGCCAGCGGTGTGCCAGTTCGTCGTCGATTACGGTCGTTGAGCCAGTCCAGCCGATCTGAAGAAGATCCTGGAGTCTGTTGGTCATCAGGTGACCCACCGAGCTTGCGCGGACGCATGCACCCGTATCAAAGAGGTTTTTTTCGAGCCCGACTAGTCCCAGTTCCAGTTGAATCTCTCGTCCGTGCACGAGATGAACAAGCGTGGGCAACGATCCGTCCTGGAGCTTCATGCGAACATCATCTGGCGTGTGGTTGCGATCTTTGAATTCAAGTGGCTCGCGAGTTTGCTGACCGCGGCTTCAGTGTGGACGACACGTTTATGCGTCATTAGTTTGGGGGGACGCTTTTGGTCGCTTGTCTCTCGAACAGCAACAGATTGTCGGTATTGCTTGGGTGTCGGGCGAGAACAAGGACAACAGGTCGTGGTTTGTCCAAGCTCTGCTCAAGGAGACGAGCTCACCTGGGTTCGTGATTTCCGACCAAGCCAAAGCGCTGTTGCCAGACATGGAAGTCGTCGCCTCGGCTATCCCGCACTTTTTTTATCTACGCCATATGATGGAGAACTTCAACGCCAAGTTCCGCAGCAAGCCTCATCGTGACGACGCGTGGCGTCTAGGTAAAGCGCCTAGTATGTCATCCTACAACCGTCGTGCGGCCGATCTCAAGTCGAAGAACGCGAAGGCGTTGGAATGGCTGGAAGCCACCGCCAAGTCCAAGTGATCAGCTGCCCACAGTCCGTGTCTAGTGTTGTTATCTCCCCGAGTAATTACCCGGTAATTATCAATCAGCGAGTTAATAACATTTTATGCTAGGTTTTTACGAATGCGAAAAATCGAAGTCCTAATATATATGCTTTATGTATGGTGCATTGATTCGACAGCATCAATGTAGGCGATCTACATGGAGCGTTCCAACCGCACCGTCTTTGCTAAACTTGTATTTTCCCCCGAGTAAATACCATTTGATGCATTTTTAACAGGGTATTTGCCAGAATTGGCATTTATCAACCTAACACCACTATCCGTGTCCGCGCTTTGGAGCGATGACCAGTAACAACGTCGATTCTATCAACAACGTTATCCGACCAGCTCGCAAGATGGGGCCAGTTCACTCCCTATGTCCAGTGGGAGTTCATAGACAAGCCTCTCACCAAGAATGTCGACAAGATCGAAATTTTCCCGTCTTGCCCGTCGTCGTTTGTCGCGGAAATGAGGAAGGATGGCCAACCTGCTATCAATTATGCTGTTGACATCGACAAGCACGAGTCGTCGTGTGGTTGTGGTTGTTTTAGCTACGTGAAGGCTCTTTGTGCGCATGTCATTGCGGCTCTCAAGTCAGTGAGCAAACTCTCCCAGGTCTCATCGTTTTTTAGATGACTCATGGTCAAATTTGGCGTATCGTCGGGCTTACAATCCAGCCATTAAAACGAACCCATATGTCATCAAGGACGATCTTCTGCGCTTAGAGAACCACCAGCCTCCTCCTGTTCCGAAGAAGCGTGGTCGTCCCAAGAAAAAAACGAAACGCATCGAGTCTCAACCCGCATCGCTTGCTTTGATGAAGAACTACAAGTGTGGGCGCTTGAAGGACATGTGCCACAACAAGCGTTCGTGCACGTCCTAGAAGCCCGGTGTATAATCGAGATATTCATTTTGAAGATGTGGTAGATTTCTGGGATTTTTTTTAAAATTCAGGAATGATACTTTCCGCTGGTATATTTTCCGTATTTAAGTTGGTGATTTTCACCAAACTGGTAGATAAAAGGGATTTTAAAATTCAGTGGTATAGAATTAAGTTTGGAAGTGGTATAGAGAAGGGGGACTCCAATTTTTAAAAAGGGCGCCTTTAGGCCCTTGTTCAAGTGCCGGTATGGCGTTCTGTACTGAAAAATAGTGACACATGATTGGACAAAAAAAATGATGTTTGACACACTACTGTTCCGAGATCGTGTAATTCCGGAACACCTCCATGAGGTGTTCTGAAAACAGCACATTTGTACCGAAATCATAGATGAAGTAATATACATACTGTAATAGAGATAGCAGTAAAATAGTAGGTTGAACGTATGCTGCGAGTCCTCGCCCGAAGCCTTCGGCACGACCCAAGGGAAATCGATAATTACACGATGCACGGCCCTTAGACATCAATACATGTAGTACAGGGAGCATGCTCATATGTATTAATGTGTGATGCAGGTAGGTACATGGACAGTGTCCGGAACATCGTTTCTAAACGATCAGAATTACGTGACCCTAACCTTTGTTTCGGTACAGTAAAGCGTGCCAGCACTTGGACAAGGGCCTTATAATCAATCACCCCCAAAATCATAGGCTCACTCCCAATATACAGTAAGACCCATGATAGGTTCGAAAAAGGTACACTGTGCCAGTCAAAGCACTTGTTTTTCAAAATACACTTTTGCTATCGCTATTAGGGGGGAGCAACGTTGTCTGAACCTGCAACGATTGGAATGTAAAAATATCGGATTTGCGTAGCAAAATTATCAAGCCTCCAAAAGTTGAGACCCCCTGTTCGCGTCGCATGATATTCACGAATTGAATTTTATAGAGTGTCGGAAAACACTAAAAATCCCAAAAACACCGATTCCCTCACTTCTTGATGCATTATCCAAAAACGCCTCTACTGTAGTACTATACTATAGTCGAATCGATTCATCTTTTACGAGATCGTGTAGACAAACGACAAATTCTACAACTTCAATATTCAAGTGCGTACTTACAGAAAATTTTTGGACGGATGACACAAGTCGAAAGCCCCGTTACCATCAAGACAAAGTGTGTTGTATTCTGAAGGTGGTGGATATGTGTTTGGAGGGGGGAATTGAACTACTTCTAAATTTCTATCTTTCGCACAAGCAGGAGTAGAGATCGACGTTTATACCAACAATGTCACCGTTTCTTGTACTATCTACGCCTTTGTCTGATTTGACACACGATCCGCATAGGCGTGGTATATCTGATTAAAGAACTGAGCGTCATCCAGTAGATTAAAAAGCGTCTGCTTTAGCTGATCCTTGTTTACATGGCAGAGTGCTGCTGTTGGGGTCGGTTGTGCGAGATCATACTCATGATAACCCCACCCTTCTGTCTTAGAAATAAGAACCGTACTGCTTGAATTAGAAACCACCGGTGTGAAATCCTGTTTGGCCGAGCCGTTAGTACTACTACCCCTGCCGCTGCTGATGCTGTTGCTACGCTTCTCCTTTAAGATCATGGCAAGATTGCTGTGGGGTTGATTGTACCGAAATTTAGCGGTACACACGGTTTGGCCAAAGACCACGACCGCAAGTGATTGGCCACCCCAGTATTTGCGCGGAATACACTCTTCGAGTTCCCGTTTGTGTCTTCTAGACGCCCGTCCAAGTCGTTGGGCAACGAGATGCACATGTGTGGTTCCACCACGATGACATCCACTTGACCTCATGCAAGTAAAGTAATGACACAACCGATTTTGGGTCCAATGTCTGGTAACCCCTGCAGTTTATCTAAACGAGGAATATCACATTGAAATTGTGTGTGTAAGACAAATGCTACTTGTTTAAGATGGCGTACCTTGCGATGACATTAATCCACCAGTTAAGCACTTTTAAGCACTTCAACAACTCCTCCTCGTCTGTGAGCTGGGCGATTTCAATAGTTCGACCTTCTTAATTTTTTCGAGTCGATGCAGTCGCTGCATGGCCACAAACGTGATTGGATCTTGAGTCTGAGAGCCGATCAAAGCTGCCACGAGTAGCTGAAAGCGCTCGGCTTAAGCACTCGACACACCAGCAGCGACACACCTTTGCTTTCCAAACTTGTCGATAGGTGTGACCATCAATCCTTTTTTTCATATAACTTCCTTAGTAGCTCTAGTTGCAGCTTACGCTTCACCAGGTGAGGTATGCCACTGCACTGAAGGATCGATTTAAGCTCTGTCTTTATAACCTTCGCTTGACGACTGAAAAAATTTTCAACTTCTTGTCTTGTTTGATCGTGGTGATGTCCTTTAGCTACTCTTTATACGCTGCTTCGTTTTCTGTAGTTTGTTAAAAATATCACCCAGGTCAACGGCTGGTACAGTGTACCTTTTTCGAACTTATCATGGGTATTGGGGGTGAGTCTATGGTTTTGGGGGTGATTATAAGGCCCTTGTCCAAGTGCTGGCACGCTTTACTGTACCGAAACAAGGGTTATGGTTATGTAATTCTGATCGTTTGGAAACGACGTTCCGGACACTGTCCATGTACGTACCCACCTGCATCACACATTAATACATAGTATTTCTAGTGAGCATGCGCGCTGTACTACATGTATTGATGTCTAAGGGATGTCCATCGTGTAATATCGATCTCCCTTGGCTCGTGCCCAAGGCTTCGGGCGAGGACTCGCACCACACGCACAACCTACTATTATACTGCTATCTCTATTACAGTATGTATATTACTTCATCTATGATTTCGGAACAAATGTT
>MIQA02009915.1:0-10563 GCA_001887855.2 Sclerospora graminicola | reverse complement strand
TATTACTTGGCAGCCTATTATCAATATTTTTAAAAAATTTCCGTATTCGCTTTTTTTCTGAGATTTTAGATCCTTTAGTGTAGTTCATTACAATAATGGTCAAAAGGTAGCTACAATTTACCGGTAAAATGCAAGCGTTAAAGTATATCGACTCCATAAAGAACAGAATTAGAGGAAGAGCAGCAGCTCTGGCTTAATAATTGATTACTTGATAGACCTTGCAGCTTTGCATCTTTGGTGACCGTTAGTCTGTCATTTAAATAGGAAAATTAGCCTGATGCCCGTCAATGCAGAGAAAATATTGAGACCGTTGCACTTTCCTTTTGCAATAAAAATGTGACGTGCGCACAGCAGGATAAATCTGCCATAGCTAACAGTAAATATAAAGATACTGAGACAGTGTCCGGTAGAGAAGTTTGTCGCCATTACTAGACGTTTCATAAAACTTCTTGCTCCTGAATGCGCCGGTCTAGCCATACAGTTGATCGAATAAATACATATAATGGCGTTTCTGTAAGTGGTATTCTTGTCTGTTGAGGGAGTCGTGTGTGACACACGCGATCAATCAACGGGTTTTAAGGTACGCTGTATCAGATTATGGTACAAGGTGTGTGTGACACTTAGTTTAACCCAGACTAATTGCCAACTTATAAATTAGTCTGGCACAGACTATTTCCGAACATCCCTTAATTAGTCTGGGTTCATTAATAGTCTGGCACAGACTATTTAAGGTAGCACAGCTCAAAAACTCAGGTTCGAAATTAGTCTGGCACAGACTAATTACGGTGGGAGGAGTAGTTTCGAATTTGCAATCTCAGTCGCATACGGATTGAAGCGAATCGGACAAACCTATCAAGTAAGCTTATCAGCGTAGCACTTCACCCATTGATGACCCCGGGCCAGGGACCGGGCATCCACCGGATCCTCATCTTACCAAGGAGGAATATGCCTCGGCGAGGCAGACTTCTGTGTCGCAGATGCAGAGGACAGATTTAGTCCCCGACTCCCAGGAGTCGACGATTGATAGCCAGTCAAAGGCAGAACCAATACCGGTTTCAGTACCGGTATTGATTAATCGCGTAAATTTACCCCCCAACGCCGCTCCAGTACCGAGGGAGGGTGGTGGAAGTGTGAATCCGAGTAGGTTCATACTCAACGAATGGAGAATGGGGACATACGGCAATCCGATGCTAAACATGCAGTTAGCATGGTAGATACATCCTCACACAGTGGGGAGAACGATGAGCCAATGAACTTGCATGAGGACTCTGCAGTCCTAAAGCAAGAGAGCGCTGCATCTAGGCAGGAAGATGGTCGTACTCCAGAGAAGCAGCCAGGGATGGAGAAGAAGGAAGTATCGCATTCAGATGCGGAAAAAGGTTCGCCAGAATATCGGGAAGTACCTAAACTCAAGAGTCAACCCGACTACACAGCGGACCAGATGGCACGATCTCTAGCGAATGGACTCACCCAGGCCTCGCACTCACAGACAAGAGTTCAGGCCTGGGCTGATCTCATGCAAGAATTATTTAACAAAATTTTTGTTAAAGTCAAGGGTCCTATATCACGACTATCACCTATTGCGAAACGGCTCCCTAAATTAAAGCCTAAAATAATTGAACGGATGTTGGAGCTTTTCGAGGTGATAGTGGTTAAGAAAAAAAGAAGAATGGGGGGTCTGGAAACAACGAGTTATGCATGCTGTATACACGGCACAGAAATCGAATTTGAAGTTGGAAACCATTCTGCGGAAAATTTTCGGTCAGGAGAACGTTAATGGTGCCACCCCGAGTGGGACACCATTAGCTGGATGGGCACAAAAAGTTAAGGGTGAGACGACCTCCTCATCTCCACCGGAGCTAGTGCAAACATCTTTTCCCTTCTAGACATCTGTATACAAGCCTGAAGAAATTGAATCATTAAAGTATGTGAAGAAATGTATGGAAAAAATGTGCCTTTACAATGTCGAGAGGGAACCAAGGAAGAGTGGAAAATAGTCCAAGGTTTGGTAGAAGGAACTATTCTGGTCCGTCAAATGCCACAATTCATCAAGCGAATTATGTCATTTGGTGAGCAGGTACGGTTAGTACAAACTATACAGGCCCAGGTGGAAGGCTGCTTGGTGCTGGACCTAAAGGGTTAAAGCCCGATAAAAGAGGCATTTCTCAACACGCGCAGCATACAGGAGAGTATCTCAACAGCAGCTACGGCAAGGGGTAAAGGGACCAAGGAACTCTGGGCGATGATTGCTCAGGTCAAAACAATTAGTTACAACGCTGCCAATCATGCGTTATATTTTCATTTTTTTACGCGTACAATTGCAGAAAAACTCGACGGCGTCAAAGTGCCGTTTCACCGTCTCGACCATGTACTCACCAATTTGCATAAGAAAAATCTGCGTAATACGGGGACGGCATGGGACCAACAGCTTTATGCCAATGGGGAGCTTTTCCAACAACATGGAACGTACACTTGTATCTTGAAGAACATCACCAGGTCTATTGACCTAGTGAAGTTTTATGGCAGTCTACATGAAGTGTTTGGAGTAGGCTTCCATGTCGACGATTATCCATTCTCATCGACATCAACGGAATGGGAGCTCACTTTCTTTACGGACTCATGTCCGGCGGCCCTACAAGGAATTTCACGAATTTCTTGGTTTGACACGATGATTGTCGTGGAGCATCCCACAATGCGGGGAAGGCGACAGTGCATGAGATGCGGGATGGATGGACATCCTATGCGAGCATGTACGGAGACCATTAAAGAAGGAAAGATGCTTAATTATCACACAAGATAAGATTAAGGGTATTTCTCTACCTAAATCAACATTCACGAGCATGGAGGAAATAAAATTGGCAGCCGAGACGAATTTACGGAAGCAACATGAACACCTAGGAGCAGACCAAGCAAACAAGACGATCCTCGATCGGACAAGGAAACAGAGGTTGGTAGGTCCAACCCCACAGAGTCTCAAGATGACAGAGGCAAGTAATCACATACGGAGGTGGCTCAACCACAGCAATCCGCAGTGATTCAAAGTGACGACCAGAAGAAATCACCATTACGGGATGGATCGGGTGCTAACTTGGACAATGCCTGGACCACGGTGAACAGGTCCAACAGGGGTGTGAACAATACTCCTCCACCATCCAAACACCGGGGTGGACCTACAACTAAAACGGGGATAATGATATCCCAAGAGGTTAAAAGTGTGAATAAAGTCAGCCCCATCTCGATCCTCCAAAGGTCAGCGTGCTACAACACAAGAAGGTAGTACTACAGTTAATAATGTTGTTCGAGCTCCGAAAGTGCAACGAACAACAAAAAATGGCGGATCACCAGGGACGGGCACAGGGGGATCAGCTATTAAACAGAAAAAGAACATCGATCTATTGATCAAGGAAAGTAAGAATCGGGAAATTATAGCCAGTATCATTGATGATGTTCAGAAGCACTGTGGCTCTATTAGTGTATTCCACGGTCGGGTAGTGGAGCAGGAGAATATCTGTGATATTTCGAATCTCACTCAAGTAGCTGAAATCCTACAACTCCACCAAGTCAACACCCCGGCGACTGGCAACTGCCAAGTTTACGTAGTCAGTCAGCCGTTAGCCAGCTCGTCATTAATGAGTTGCCCGCCAACAGTGTTAGAACGGATTGCAACAGAACTCAAGGAAGGTTGTTTAAATCGGGCATTAATTGGCTTCGATTTGAAGTTCCCGCATGGAGTCCGAAAGCAGACATTACTGAGTCTGGGACGGGGCTACGAGAAGATCTCCGCGAAAGAATCAATGAAGGAATTCAAAGCGTACTTAGCAGCGTACACGTATAGCGGTTCGAAATTGGACGACATTGTTCATATGCAGGCATGGGGGAGTAATGATACTCTGATTAGTATTAGCACATTACTTGAACGGGAAATTTATGTGATGAGTCATCACGAAGTGGATGGAAAACCGGGAGCGATTTGTTTTGTTCCTGAAATTAGACATAAGCAACATCGACAATATTCAACGAGTGGAGAATACCCGGTCACTATAACAGACTGTGTTAAGCGGATATTAGACAGAATGAAACAGTTCCCAGGCCAGGTGGATAAATGGCCTTTATTGCTACATTTCGATAAAGCGCATTATTCCGCATTTTTGTATGGACATAGAATTAAAGAAACGGAGTTGAATGACACCCCGGATCAGGAAATGGAAAGTGGCCAGAGTGAAAGTGACGGTCAGAGTGGAAGTGATGATGATAGCGAGGATTTTAACGATGTGAAACAGACTACGAATGACTGTCACTCCAAACGGACTACTACTCGGACCACAGACACCGATATCGTCATGCATGACGACCAGACATCACAGTGTTCAAACGGATGACAAGTGAGAATGAATCAGCAGTTTCTACAAATAGCCAAATGACTGCATATAGTAGTCATTCACCGTGGGACCCTGATTCTTGGGATGATGATTTTGATGATCTTCTGCACCGTCTACAGGGTCCCACGATCCATCACGACTTGAAGCTGGAAATTCATCAAATAATCGTATCGAAGGACCCACGGTTATGTGAACTGCTTTATTTTCTAGCTGAAACAGTGGGTCGTTTATCAGTTCCGGAGCAGGAACATATTCTACGGCTTAATCTAGAGGAGGAATCAGTTCGTGCGCCCCCTGATTTCTTTTGTAAGATACTCCACACTGATAAAGTGGACTTATTTTGGTAATGTCCCCAGAAGTGCCCCCATTTTGCCTCGAGTTCTTGTACTATATTCTTGGAAGTTATATGCATTTCTTGTAAAAGGATAAATTGCGGCTGAGAGTCAGGGTAGAAACTTCTCCACGCTGTCAACCAGTCCACCACATCTTCCTTCTTAAATCCACGCACATTCTGACTTCTAAAGATAATCGTCTTTGCTCCCGCTCCACTCCCTTTAGTATGATGCCCTGGCTGATACTCAGACTCCCTTATCAATCAAATAAGTGAATAAGAATCATACCCATCTAAAGTGAAATAGTGATGGTCGTTATGCCGTTTGTATAATGGTTCATCATCGAGTGGAGTTAATGGCGAACGACCCGTACTTGGGTCGGAAGTGTGCCCCTCGTTACCTCCGTCTCATCAGATACTGAAACATACGTGGTTCGAATAAAGTTGACCATTTCATCCCAAGCGTCTGGTTGTCCTTCTATGATCGCCTGCACTTGTTTCGCATACTCCGGGGCCGCATTTCTTGTTGTAAAGTGCCGTTGGAGCATAATTAAAATAGAATATGTAGGCTGATGATCCTCCCCTATAATTGCCGCTAACTCCTCAGCATTTAAAAATGCACAAAGGAGACATCTCGCCGGTGTTAATGAATGTGTTGGGGCGCATAGCCGAATTAAAGGACTATTTCCATATTTTGCTTGTTTCATTACAATCCAGTGTTGTGAACTATCCATCGCCGCCTGTCGGTGGGATGGATGCGAGAGATTTGCCCAACTAACCTCTCAGTCTTTAAACCAATCCTCCGAGATTCCCGTCACTTTACCTCGCTTACCTTGACTAATCATACCTAGTCAGCATTGTTCTCTCCATGAGTTTGTCAATATGTGCAGTAATTGGGGGTCAATAGTGTCTAATAAGTGATATGCTCCCGGACACTCCTTCAATAAATGTAATATTCGATTACCCTCAATAGTAATAGCTTTTTTCCAAGTCGAAGTTGGCGATGCCAAAGTTGGAAAGGGAATTTGGGTTGCCCGTCCCACTCCTGCTGGTATGCATCCCATCGATCGAACCATTGTTGACTCGAATTGTCACTATCGTTACATTCAGCCCCCATCTCTTCGAAATAATCTATAATTTCCCGCTGAACAAGACGTGGGGGATCCTCTTCTTGCGGGGTATTACTCGTAGGAGAGCTTAAACCACGGACGCACCTACGCTTTTGAGATGGTTCGAAATCACTACTTGTAGTAATGACACTGTCCTGTGATGGTACAAATTCAGATGACGATGTGTCTGCCCCTTCTAGAAACAATTGATCTTCTCCGTGAATATGATTTTGCCAATTTATAAAATACCACTGTTCCAAAATAGGGGACGATATTTGATATTGCTGCATGACCCAGGGGGTCGCAATTTTGTTTAATCCAGCTGTGGCTGACCAAGTAACGATGTGGCGACCAAGAGACTGGACTAATCGTTTCATCGCTATCATGTGGGCTGATATCACACTGTGCAATATTTATGCACCATCGGGAGATTACGTATAACGTGAACATTTTTATGCGGACATATCACACCTGTTACTCACAGTCAAATCACCTGTTATTTTAGCAGGGGATTTCAACTGTGTCGAATCGCCAATACTCGACAGATTAGGGGGTGAACGTCAAGATAAAACGGAGAGTGAAGTCATGTCGACATTATTGCAAACTCACAGTCTAAGGGATGCGCAAATGTTACTCGAATCGGTATTCTATGAAACGTTAGTACTATTACTCGGCTACTATACCTACTGGCGGGGAGAACAAGCCAGTAGGATTGACAGGTTTTACCTATCTGACATTTTAGTCCCACGTTTCCTCACCTTCAAGGGGGAAATACGCCAATCTATTCAGATCATGAACAGATTACGTTAACCTTATCCATGGAGACATCACCGATAACACCGAAACGCCGACAGCATCGGACCCCTAGATACCCATTCCATGGACACAATCAACCTGAAGTGACTCAATATTTCCGTTCACGGATTCTAACACACCTGTAATCAATAAAGGCTGGTACGATTACGTGGGACCAATGGATATGGAACTGTCAGGACGCAATATTTCATTCCTGTAGAAGAGTGGCCAGACGGCGACGTCGTACGGTACAGCGTATCAGCTCCCTACTTTACGACAATGCGCGATCACGTAAACAAATCATTACGACCACTCGATCACATATACAACTCAATGCATCAGTGAGACGGGGCAACGGGATGCGCAGGTCCTTCCATGACATTCGATGGTTGTTCTATAGAACTGCGATTCGGGAGAGAGACCAACATGTCTCAGATATTATATCTAGCGTCGGAACTCCATTTCACGATTCAGTTTCTATTGCGGACCGTTTTTCTGTGGTATGGGGGAATATCTTGGGAGTGAAACATGGTGATGTTGACCCTCATATTTCCATAAAGGAGTTGACATCCTTTATGACCATCCCTCCTACACGACGTGTTACTCCTGTTCAGAATCAGTATCTATTACAAACAATAACGGATGACGAGGTACGTTGGGCCATCAAAAGGCTTGACAGACGGAAGGCGTCCGGTCCTGATGGGATCAGTAACGATTTCTACAAAGACTTTGTTGATGACGTTACCGAACCATTGCTGCACGTTTTTAATGGGATATTAAACGGGGAGACACCTCCGGCATCATTTCTTCAAGCAGCTATAATCCCATTACGAAAGAAGGGAGACTCTACCAATGCATTAGACTATCGCCCAATTTCACTATTACAGTCCAGTTATAAAATACTAGCCAAGATTCTTGCTACACTTTTACAAACATTCCTGGATCAGCTAATTGGTGAAACACAGCAAGGTTTTGTAAACGGACGTCGCATGGATAATGCAGTAGCAATCATGATGGCAATACTGAAGAATCACTCTAGAAAATATCCTGGGTCACATGATGACGGAGCAGCGATACTGTTTTTGGATTTCGCAAAATCGTATGATTCGCTGGATAGGGACTTTTTATTCGCGACATTGACTTTATTTGGATTCTCCCAACAGTTTATCAACCTGATGAAGGAGTTCCATCTAGGGACAAAGGCACAATTCCTTGTCAACAATGAACTATCAGCGCCCTTTTCAGTCACATCAGGTATTAGGCAAGGGTTTCCTTTGGCGCCCTTACTGTTTATCATTGCTGTAGAGCCGCTAGCGTTAGCTATTATGCAATCGCAGGAGTTACAAGGAATTGTTCCGGTCAACGATATTTCTCAGCGGGAACATAAGTTTTCTGCATTCGTGGACGACTCGACCATTTTTTTGCGGAAAGCATCCCAGGTGGTCCCAGAATTACAGATTGTTAGGCGTTTTGGTAGACTGTCGGGACTTAAAGTGCAAGTGTTAAAGAGTCACTTCCTCTTTTTAGACCCGACAGTATCAATATCGGAATGGTACGGTGTACCAGTGGTACAACCCGCGGGTTTTGTACGTTATTTAGGGTACGAATTGGGGCATGGAAATATGGGTATGAGAAATTGGGCACTCCGGTTACGTAATGTTCAAAGACGGTTGGTGACGGCCACTCAGTGCCACCTATCGGTGGTAGACAGAGTGACATTGTTTAATGCGGTAATAATACCGTCCAGTATGTTCACGGCCAAAGTTTTTGATCCACCGGTCGAAATATTGAAGCGATTAATTCATTTACAGAAAAGCTTCATTTGGAAGGCCACAACCAAGGAAGAAATTTCGGTTCGGCATAAGATTTTCCCGAATCTTATATACACTCCAAAACAAGCAGGAGGTGTTGGCCTTATTGCACTCCCGGTTGCTATTAGGGTGCAACGTTTAAAGGAAGCCACAAAATGGCTAATAACGGCGGAAAATATCTTCAAACAGTCTTGGTTTTCGCGGAGGGGTTTTGGGTTAGGTGACGATCTCACTTACATCTCACCAAGACCACGTCGTAAGACAGTAACACATCAACTCACAGCGTTACAAAGGAATCCAAGTTCGTTACCAGAGGACATGGGACAATGGTTAGGTCCCACCAGACAAGAGAGTCGGCAATTGAACGATTATGTGACGAGACATTTGCCAGAGGTACTCCGAACCTTGAACTTGACGAAAGCCTCCAGTGGAATGTTACCGGATCACATCCTAACTGTGAAATTTGACATTGATTCAATCCCTCATCACGGATTGCTGTCACCACATTTGGAAGCGTTCTGGGGAACATTCAACTGGGCGGGTAATCCGTGGCTGAGGGAGGAGCGAACGACTAGTCTTGGAGCGAGAAAATATGATAGAATTCCGAAAGAGCTCATTTCCGCTTTAGGCATCCAACGTATTTCTCGTGATGAGTTCTCGTGGTCGGTTGTTTCGTCGCAGTCAAAATCACATACGCATGCAAAGCTGTGCAGGTGAATATGTACGATTATCCTGGTATCGCCAAGAGTTGAGGTGGGGAGTTACATTGGGTGTCTCCCACCTATTCAATTGTTTCGGGCACCGGAAATATTCCAAGGCTTCACCTGGCGGGTCATCCGTCAAGGACTATTAGAAGGAACAGAGGCTTCAAATGCCTCCAAAATAAGAGCCGGAAACAACAGCCATCTGGTATATATTGGAAAGTGATACCGCTACAGCGTACGGATATATCAAATTGGACCGCGTCCAAAGCCAAGGTGGTCGTATGTAAACCGCACCCATTTTTACATATGTATCATTGGCCATTATCCGAATGTGGTGAAGTGACCCAGAAATTAACGGACTAATGAGAGTGAATGCCCCCACCTGATTAGTGGAAATGTCTTCCTTAGCTAGATGCCCGGACCGGCCGACAAGGGACGCGATCGAGGGCCGCCGGATATATCTGCCAGCATCAGGACGGCGCCAGCCAGGCCTGGAATCGGGCCGGATGGGTGTGGTTGAAGACGTGGATAGTTGGGCTAGCGGACTAGGTGAACGGGACGACCTCGGATGGCGGACAGCCAAGGGGCGGATTGGTCGGAAGGTATGGGCGAAGGGGCCTGAAGGAGGCTGAGTGTTTTAGAGGACGAAGGAGGCACCTGGATCGGACGTGGAGCTGCCAAGGAAGTGCCAACGCCAGCGGGCGGTGAGCTTAGATGGATGGCCATCCGGCCGATCCGGCTGGGTTCGATGTACCAGCCGGGCTAGGCTCGGTGTACCGGGCGGGCTGGTACCATTTGGGTTGGGTGTACCGTCCGGGTTGGTACCATCTGGGGTTGGTGTACCGGCCGGGCTGATACACAAAATCGGAGTTAACCGGGCTACTTCGGGTAAGACACATAACTGTCCAGCTGGGCTATTTGGGGTAGGTTACACAAAAGGGAGTATTGGATATAACCCGCAAAGATAGGCCGCGTTTCGAAGAAGAAGAAGAAAAGCTGGACGGCCTATCAACGGATACAGACCTGGAGCGTGCTTTCCATCTTCACGAGTTGGGGCAGTTCTTGCGGACGGATAAGGTGCTGAAGATAACACGGCCGAAAATCCTAGGCGGATTTTCTACCGAGACGCTGACCAGCCGGAGATCGAGAGGGATAAATCCGCTCGTCTGGTCGTACCCACTACCCTACAACCGGATATCCTCCATCACTATCGCGTGAGCCTAGAAGGAGGACATCAGGGCATCGGCCGGACATATCACAAAATTAAGGCACATTTTCACTGGCGGGACCTCTACCGCAGCGTACAAGCTTATGTGGGAAGTTGTCTGGATTGTGAAACAGGGAAGGGCCGGCCGACCATTAGAGGGCGGTCGCCTGGGGATATACAGGCTACCTATCCTTTTCAAGTCATTGCGATGGATCATATCCCGTCCT
>MIQA02009914.1:0-12386 GCA_001887855.2 Sclerospora graminicola | reverse complement strand
GGCTGGTTCGCGGATTTTCGGGAAGTCTGTAAAGGGTACCTCTCTCGGCATGGGCAAGCCATCTGGGAGTCTACCCATCATCTCTTCATTTCCGTTGCCGCCGGGCGTGAGTCCCCCGAGCTAGCCAAATACCGATCCGACCGCAAGAACCGTCGAAACCGCGCGACTGAGGGCTGGACAAAGCTCTGCAACTTCGTTGTTGCCGGAATCCAGCGCGGCCACTGCGACTTGGACATTTTTCTCCACCCTATCATGCTACATCTGGCCAACCGCCGGGTGGAGAAAAGCGGAAATTCGGCCGAAAGCGGGACTTGGTATCCAGGATTGGGTCGGCGTCAGGCTACCACTCTCCAAGCTTCGCTCGATGAGCTCGACCAACAGGATCCGTGGCGCAACCAGTACCGGCAGGACCCCGATCGCCACCCTGGCCTCCGCGTGCCCCGACTCCGGAACAAGTTCTGCTGAGCTTCGCCAGGGGTGATTCATGAGGCTAGCCTTGCCTATTCCTATCTTCTTCATTCATTAATGGCTATTAGCCTCGATAATACATTTTTCTTTCTATTTTCCACGTAGTAACCACTTGTTCACCTTTCTCATCCGACATCTTCCATCCGGCACCATAATGACTCGAAGATCACTCCAACACCCGACCCATCCGGCACCATACTGATTCGAAGATTACTCCAACACCCGATCCGTCTGGCACCATACTGACTCGAAGTTTACTCCAACACCCGATCCATCCGGCACCATACTGACCTGAAGATTACTCCGACACCCGATCGGCCCACTTCTGACCAGACTAGTTTCCATCCGCCGATTGCTCGGCTGACTGGTGTCAATTGATCCGGCCGTGCCTGCTGCCCGGGAGCCGGACGGACTAATTCTCCGCCTCACCTTCTTCATGGGTCTGCATGACCCCGAAGCGGTTTCGGCTCGCCCGCCGGCGATCGAATTCTCTCATTAAAGCTCCACAATTTAAATCCAGTTCGTCCACCCACGACCGCTCCTCGCAATTTTTCCACTGCACGAGAAACTCTCTGTGGATCCGCCCAAACCGGGTTTTCCGTCCATTCCGAACGTCCAAAATTTCTTCTACTTTGTACTCATCCGGGTCTAACGGCTTGTCCCAGATGTCCTCCTCCTGCAGTAAAGCTTCATCGAAATCTAGCCGGTCGCTCTCCATCTTAAGGCGTGTATTCGGGCGGTCCGGGAAATGCTTAACCAACTTCAACTTGGAAACATGCACTATCGGGAAAACGCTATATTCCGTGCCAGCCGTGACCAGCTTAACTGCATGATCCCCGACCAGTTCTGCTACTCGGAAGGGGCCATGCCACATATGCGCCAACTTCCGTGCATAGCCCTCCTTGACCCGATCCAGATACAGCCATACCCGGGAGCCGGGCTCTATGCCGTGTTCCCTGGCTCGGTCGTTGTTTTGATCGGCGCGGTCCTTGATTGCTTGTCGGAGGCGTTCGTTTACTTGTTCCCTCGCCAGTGAATAGTGGCGTTGCACTCCCATCCTCCAGCGGCGGGCGTCTCTGTCCCGGCTTCTGGTGCACCCTATTGGTATGGCGGCTTCCAAAGTGGATCGGGGATCCCATCCGTAAGCCAAATAGAAAGGGGTGTCGCCCCTTACCCGATCGTATGACGAATTGAGGGCGAAAACCAGTCTCTCCGCATATTCGTCCCAGTCGCACTGATCCGCCTCCACCACATACATCTTGAGGGCTCTGGTTAGAGTCTGAACCATCCTTTCGGCCTTTCCGTTCGCCTGCGGGCGGTAAGCCATAGTTGCGCTCTGTTTCTGTCCTAAGATCTTGTTGAAGGCTCGGAATACGTCCGCCATAAATCCGGGCTCCCTATCGTGCCGGATGACCTCGCTCGCCCCGAACCGCCTGAACACACATTCCTCGTAGCTTTGCGCAACCTGTTGGGCGGTACGGGTGGAACTGGCCTTTGCTATGACCAGCCCGGTAAACAAATCCGTCCAGATCAGCAGCTCTGTGTACCCATTTCGAGACTTGGGTAAGGACGGGATATGATCCATCGCAATGACTTGAAAAGGGTAGGTAGCTTGTATATTCCCCGGCGACCGCCCTCTGATGGTCGGCCGGCCCTTCCCTGTTTCACAGTCCGGGCAACTTCCCACATAGGCTTGTACGCTACGGTAAAGCCCCCGCCAGTGGAAATGTGCCTTAATCTTGTGATATGTCCGGCCGATGCCCTGATGTCCTCCTTCTAAGCTCACGTGATAATGATGGAGGATATCCGGCTGTAGGGTAGTGGGTACGACTAGCCGAGCGGATCTATCTCTCTCGATCTCCGGCTGGTCAGCGTCCCGGTAGAAAAACAGTAGCCCGTTTTCATCCACTTCGTAATCCGGGGCCAGCTTGAAGCATTCTTTAGCTTGTTCGGCTGTCAGTTTATCCGCGTCCCCGTTAAGGTATGCCTTGAGATCCACTATCCACTCTTCCTCGTCCTGCGCTTGGAGAATCCGCTCTGCTCGAAACTGTTGAACTATCCCTTCGTTCATTGCTTCTGGGGATAGTGGGCCAGCGGCTGAAGAACGGCGCTTCTGCGATCGGGTGACGGCGCTCACCTGGATTACCTCTTCCGTGTTGGCCGGATGGATGATTTCGGGCAGCCGATTGATCTCCGTCAAATCTGACAACAGAGCTGGATCGGAAACCGTTACCCCACGTTGTCACGCATGGCCAGCGTAGCCAAGTGATCTGCGCTCTTATTCCAGTCCCGTTTGACATGTATCAGCTCGTGTTCTGGCCATCTCCGCAGGGCGGACATAACCCGATCGTTCAACAATCTCAGCCGGGGTGCCTTGCAATCTATCTCTCCTGTGATTTGCCGGATCACCAGATTGGAATCACCACATATGATGATCCGCCCCTGTGTCCGGCCAGCCAACAGATCTAGGCAAAGTAAAAGCCCCCTGTACTCCGCTTCGTTCACCGTTATGCCAGGCGTGAAATCCGAGGCGGCCGCGACCACTTTCCATTCGGGCAACTTCCACACAATAGCACTATAGGCCCCGACCCCTTTCTTTACACTCGCCGACCCGTCAAAACTCAAAACCATTAGTTCCTCCGTGGGTCCCACTGTTGGCGGCGGTAATACGATAGTTTGTCGAGGCTGCTTCCGAGGCGCGATCGCTATCAGTGCTTCCTCCACTTCTGCCCTTGGGGTAATGCTGGCAGCCAGCGTGCCCAGTATTTCCTCTTCTCCCTTAGTACACTTAATCACTTCGAGGGACCACTGAGACAGCAGAGCCGCCCATCTACCCAGCCGGCCGTCAATTCCATTCGCCGTCAGGAGCCATGATAGGGTCGACCGTCTAGATAGTACCTTGATAGGCCGAGACACCAACATAGTATAACACACATCCAAGATCCGCAATAAAGCCAAAACTTCTTTATCCACTAATCCATAATTAACTTCATTAGCCTTCAGGGTCCGGCTGGTGAATGTCACGGGACAGTACACTCCGTCATGGTCTTGCACGAGAGCGGCCGAGATGGCCCATTTGTTAGCGTAGATGATGACCACCGGGGTCTTATTAACATCGAAATGTTTCAGGACCGGTGTAGTCGCCATCTTCGCCTTTAACATGCCAAATGCCACCATCGCTCGAGTCATGTGGTCGTCCGAGCCGGCCGCCTGTCGGGGCAAAAAAGGGCGCCTTCTCATTGGCCGAAATAGCTGACAAGGGCGGGATCCCATTGGCTGATATTGCCGGCCCGGCTCGCGTCTCCGCTTGCCTATCCTGCTCTCTCAGCTTATGGTAATCCACCTCCCGTAATTCATACAAAACCGCCGCATAGACTGCAAAATCCTCGATGAACCGACTGTAATAATTCAGGCTGCCCAAAAAGGATTGCATAGCCTTTAGGGATCGTGGGAAAGGCAGATTACTCAAGGACTCCAAATCCTTCGGGTTAGCCTCCAATCCGGCAATCGAAACCTGATGGCCCAAATAGGTCACCTTAGTCTTTCCCCAGAAACTCTTAACCACACTAATCGAAAGGTTCCACTTTTCACACGTAATCATCAACTTCTCCACTGTGTCACACAGTAAATCCCAGGTAGTTGCCGTAACGAGAATGTCATCAATGTAAGACCGCCACCCCAAAACTGAAGGTTTTGGGTCGGGGTCCGGGTCACCTTCGGTGAACACATCCCCGACCAGAGCCGGATCTTGTTCCGCCTTGATCTTGAAGTGTCCGTACAGCGCGTTATCTATCAACCGTTGATAAATCTGCGGGGCATTCTTCAGACCGAACGGCATCCGGTTCCACTCGAACAACCCGAAAGGCGTCACGAACGCAGAGATCTCCCGTGCACGATCGGTCATAGAGACCACCCAGAATCCACTGGCCATGTCCAATGAGCAATACCACAAACTTTATCCAGGTCCTCCAGCAGGTCGTTTATCAGCGGCATCGGATAAATCATCAGCTTAGTCAGCCGGTTCACCAGCCGGTAATCGATGCACAACCTTATATCCACCCCATTCTTCTTAATAATATTTACAATGGGCGAAGCCCATGGCGAGGTGGACGGCTGAATTATCTTGGTGGCCAGCAAACCCTTGATAAGCTCTGACAGCTTTTCCCGATACTGGGGGGCGACTCTTCGGCATCTCTGTGCGACCGGCTTGGCGCCTCCCACATCAATATCACATACCGCCCCATGGACGGCCGGAGGAAGTGCGTTCCCTGGTCCGATCAACAGATGTCGTCTTTTCCATATAATATCCTTCAATCTGCTGATCTCCTCCGGGGTGTTTACATCCGGGTCTCCCACTTGTAGATCGTCAATAGTGACTGCTGGGGGGCAGGGGGTTACCTCAGGTAGCACCGCCATCTGATCCTCCATGCCTTCAACATATAGCTCGCCCCCTTCATGAATGCAGACTTGGTCAGCTTCGACTAATTCGGGATCCTGATCGGCCGGCTGGGTCGATCCGCCTTCGGCTATTTTTGATCGGAGGGCTGGGTCGATCCGCCATCATCTCGTGCATCAACCCATCCGGCATCGGGGGCTACCGCACATGTAAATCTGCCTTGTCCTTTCTCCTGATTCCGTCATTCGTTCGTCTTCATCGGGGTGGGCAAAACCAGTTCAGCGATCGGGGCATAGTCTCGGCCAATACGTTCAACCGGACCCGGCGACGGCCGGCTCCGAGTCAGTATCTTAGAAGGGGTCCGGTACTCTGGTTTAGCCACCATTGGAGTCTGGTCCTCTTCCACTTCTTCCTCTTCGCTGACGAAATCAGTGGTTGCCTGAAAGGCCAGGTTTTGCCACTCAATATAGCGTCTTGAGCCAATAGTGACATAGCCCGGCCGGCGGGGCACCTTGTCCTCGGCCAGCCACATTCCAATGATCACGTCTTCATGCAAGGTGAGGGACCTTTCCGAGATGTTGGTCACGCTTATAGAGTTGAGATGACCATTCCCCTTAACAAACGAGGGTACCCAGCACTCGCCCCTTGTCAGCCATAACTTACTCCGCCTGTCGTGTGGTCGTACCATTACTTCCACCTCTTTTCCCACTGGCACCGTTACAAACTGACCTAACTTGAGGAACTGGACGTGGACACCATATAAGGGCCGCCGGCCGGCCAGCTGGATCTGTACCTCATCCCGCAACGTCAATGTTCCATGCGATAAGTCCAGCCGTATGCCGGCCGGGACCATAAAGTCCATGCCCAAAATTGCATCCTGCCCGGCCAGCTTGCCTACCCAGGCGGTAAAGTAATACACCAAAGACCCAGCCAACGTAATCTTAACTCTTGTCCTTCCTTGGGTCATGTATGAACTTTCTCCAATGCCGATACACTCCTGCCGCTTCGTCTCGTCTATTTCACACCCCACCTTACGAGCAAAGGTGGTGTCCACGATAGACACTTCCGCGCCAGAGTCAAACCGCATGGTAGCCTTCTGGTTATTGATTTTTCCATCCGCCTTGGCCTGCTTGAACCATTTATCCGGCGAATGATATTTCCAATAACCTCGCGACTCGCCGGGTAACAGGTTCAATTTCATACGCACTTCAGACCGAGAATACTCATCCGTCCGTATACTGCTCACCAGGAAGGGGCCAGCCGTGCCGCCCGGGGACCGGATGACGTAATCGTCAAACTATCCTCCTTACCGACATATGCATAGATACTAACACTAGACCACTCGGCTCGAACCAGATTCCAACCTGGCGAGCGATCTAGTTTAACATCTTTTCCACTCCGGGCGGCAGCATTCCAGCATGCTTGGTCGGGACGTACCACTTCTTCATCTGGTTGTAAAATTCTTCAATTGGGCACAGTCCCGCCTCGTGCACCTCCCCGCAAGTCTTGCACGTAAACAGGCAGTGTTCCGCCGGATGTCCTTTCCTCTCGCACTTCTGGCAGGTCAGCCGCTTCCAACAGCTCCGGTCGTCATGCTTGATGGACCCACAGTGGGTACATTTGCGCCTGGGGTAATCCTGGTCAGTTCGAGCCGGAAAACCCTTCGGCTGACTGGTCCCGGCTGGCAGCCTGGATGGCTGACTGGCTTCTGCCGAGAAAAGGTACCGGTACTGCTCCTCTTCGGACTCGCCCCCCAGATCGCTGATACTCCTCTTCCGAGCTGGTCGCGTCTGACTCTCGGGCGACCATGCGGACGGCTCGGGCCGTCCTGGTAGATGGCGGCCGGCCTCCTTGATCCGCGTTAAATCGGGACTTGAAATGGCCGGTTCCAACTGCCGCCTTGGGCCCTCGCTTCTTCGCTCTTAGATAGGTGCGCAACGTCAATTCCAGCTCCGTGGTGTTCTTCAATCGCAGTAACGCCAGCTGGTCTGCCAGCTCCCGATCGTCCAACGTGCTGATGAAATGCTCCACATGTTCACGAGCGGCCTCCGACCGGCTGGTATCTTCCTTAACCGGGATATCCGCCCTTATGCCAGCGACATTTTAGCGATGGAGATACTCCAAGGGGATCTCATCCGCCCGCTTCTTGGTGTGGAAATATTGACGCGCCGCCGATGTTCAAGATCCACAGTATTGTTCCTCGAACGCACCAGCCAATCCCCTCCAGTTTCCTCGGATTTCCCGGCTGAGCTGTTGGATCCAGTGTTTGGCTGGACCTTTCATCAAATCCCCAAAGATCAGGCATTTCTCATAGTCCGACGTCCGGTCTCTGAGAAAAGCCGACTTCGTCTTGCTCAGCCATCCTCCGGCTTGGTCCTCGTCCGTGTCGCGTCCGATGAAGTCTTTCAGCTCGGACGTGGCCGACATTCGCACCCTCGTGATCGCTCCCGAATCCGCATCAAACGCTTGGGCCGAGGCCATGTGGGCTCGGCGGGCCATCCCCAGATCCAGGTCATCCGGATCGTAATGGTACTTGGCCGACTTGACGGATTCCATATCCACGTCACTGAGAGACAGCTTCCTATTCGTTGGCCGACGTCCGGTCCGGCGACCTGTCTGGCGGCTCGGCGGGGCGGCATGGGGTTCACTCTGCTTGGACTGCACCGACTCCATGTCTTCGTCACTCGGCTCCCTCGCATAGTACTGGACTGGCTCGGACGCCTGAGTTCCACGACGAGCCGGCTGGTCCGGTGACTTCGGACTGCCGCGGCTGGCGCTCAGCCGACGTTGCTCTTCCAAGTATCGCTCCATCATCGCCGAAAACATGTTTTGCAGGTGATCCGGCACCTGAAGGCTCTCCTGGGGGGCGGATTGAGGGGCGACTTGGGGGGGGCGGCCGGGCTGCCAGATCGACATTCCTTTTTGGTCCGCCCATCCGCGTCTTCGTCTTCCTCCTTCGGTTCTGAATTCGCCGTTGCCGTCCGCCAGGCCTGTACGCTGTACTAGCTGGCGTTCTTCCGCTCGGGCGTACCCGGATCCTCATGTCCTCCAAGCCTCATGGCCGTCGCCACACGCGCTGTTCCCCTTGGGCCAAGCGTCATGCGGGTGATACCCACCGATGAATCGGAAGAGTCCGCTTCCGAAGGGGCAGACTCGTACTGCGAAGAACCTGAGTGTATTCCGGCCGGTCTGCTTGTTGCCGGCGGCGTGGACGGCGCCACTCCAGTCGTAGCTGTCATCTTCTTCGACGGCGGCGAGCAGCCCACTAGCGGTACCAAGCGGTCGTGCAGTGCGCTGGACGCCTCCTTCAACTTGTCCATCTTCAGATCAAACAGCTCGTTCGGATCAAACACGCCGGTGTTAATGCCGGCTTGTTTGAGTTGATCGAATAGTCCTCTAATAAGGGACACGTGGCCGTCTGAGAGAGTTGGGGGAGAGACGGGACCTTTCAATTCGCCTATGATCTTCGGCCGTGTTATCTTCAGCACCTTATCCGTCCGCAAGAATTGCCCCAACTCGTGAAGATGGAAAGCACGCTCCAAGTCTATATCCGTCGATAGGCCGTCCTGCTTTTCTTCTTCCTCTTCGAGACGCGGTTTATCTTTGTGGGTCGGATAATCCAATTCCTGCCAATCCGGTCTCTTTAGGGGTAGGGGGGCCAGATCGCGACTTGGTCCCGATCCGGCCGGCTTCCCACTCCGGTCGTATCCGACTTCAGCTTTTTCTTCCTTAATTTTTTCTTTTATATCCATAATATGCATTCGTTAGGATCATGGTCGGAACCATGATCCTTCCTCGGACTATGGCGACTTGCACCATAGTCCGATCCGGCTCCATCCGTGTAGCGGCCGGCACTACAGTGAGTAGTACCGTGATCCGGGACAGTACCGTAATCCGGCACAGTACGTAATCCGCCCCCGGCGGAGCCTCTAGGGGAGTAACTTCTTCTTTAATGTCAACCTCGAACTCCCCCAATCCGAGGCGACCATCGCATCCTTCCATCTTCAGCAGCATTGGGGGCGATATGCCTTCCCCCAATGCACCCGACACAACATCGTCAACAATTTGACAGGTTTGGGTCTTTCGCCCGCTAGGGACTCGCGGTGATATCCAGGGTCACCAAGAGATCCGGGCACGCGCACCATTGTGGTGTAGTCGCTCTCAGAAAATCTTCTTGAGACGCTAACACCCACTGGGGTCCCAGACGACTGACTATCGGAGGGGGTACTCCGTCCATCCGAGTCATGATCCGATCCGGCATCCGGCCGGCGGGATCGGTCACTTCCATCCGCTTGATCGTGACTACTCGGATGTTGCATGTTGAAAGCTCACCTTGTGTACCCGTCAGTACTGGCTGGTTTTGCTCTCTTGGTGGACCCTAGGGCGAAAAGTGTAAAATCCGTCGAATAGGGAGATGAGGGTTAGGACTAGGGGTAGCTCCTGGGCGGAAATCGTCACCGGGGAGCTCGTCGGGCAATACACTTGAACTTTGTATAGTGCCGGCTGGACCGAGAATAATCAATCGGCCAGCTAAACCAATAATATACTTGAACTTTGTATAGTGCCGGCTGGACCGAGAATAATCGATCGGCCAGCTAAACCAATAACAATGAAGGGTGAATCCAAATGTGTATGTAAAGCAGATATAACTCCACACTCTTCCACAGAAGGCCAAAATGTCACCACTTCCCAATACTTAATACCGTGTTCAAAACACGGGCGACTTGAGGTGAGTATACGAAGACGCCGCGACTCCCGGTCAGGGGACTTCCGGTGGGTTACCTTAACCTTCCCCGGGCAAACCAATAGCAGCAAGAGGGGACCTTGTTAGCCCTTTGCTGTGAACCAATAAAAGCGACTTGTGTCTAAGAAAGCGAAACGTATACTGATTTATCCTATATCCAATACTCCCTTTTGTGTGACCTACCCCAAATAGCCCGGCTGACCAGTCATGTGCCTTACCCGAAGTAGCCCGGTTAACTCCGATTTTTGTGTACCCGCCTGGCCGGTACACCAACCCCAGATGGTACCAACCCGGCCGGTACACCGAACCCAGCTGGTACCAGTCCGGCTGGTACATTGTACCCGGCCGGCTCGGCCGGATAGCCATCCATTCGAGCCACTTAGCCGTGGGCGCTAGCAATTCCTTGGCATCTTCTCCTCCGATCCGGGTGCCTCCTTCATCCACTAGAACACTCATCTTCCTTCAGGCTCCTTTCACTCATACCTTCCAAACAATCCGCCACCAATCTGCCACCAATCCGCCCCTCGGCCGTCCAACGTCCGCGGTCGTCCCGTCCGCTCAGCCTGCCAGCCCAACTGTCCATGCCTTCTATCACGTTCGTCCGGCCTGATCCCAGGCCTGGCGCCGTCCGGCCGTCCGTAGGTGCGTCCGGCGGCTCTCAGATCGCGTCCTCTATTGACCAGTCCGGGCATCCAGCTAAGGGCGACATTTCAACCAATCAGATGAGAGCATCCATCATCATTAGTCCGTTAATTTCTGGAACACTTCACCACACTAGCCCTGGCCAAAGCGAGTAAGTTATTTTTTATGCTAAGATTTTTAGGGTCCTTGATTATAAATTTTGGGTCTTCATTTGACCTAAAATGCTGTTTTCAACTAGGGGTTTTTAATGAGGATATTTGGCCCTTTTCGCAACACACATCCTAGTTTTCAGAGGCCTGAGAATTGGCGACGCATACAGCCGGGAGGGGGTACTCCGTCCATCTAGGTCTTGGCCCGAGCCAGCATCAAGCCGGCTGGACCGGTCACTTCCATCACCTTGGCCGTGACGACTGGGATGATCTATGTTTGTAAAGGTAGCCTTGTGTACCCGTCAGCATTGGCGGTTACGCTCTCTTGGTGGAATCTAGGTCGAAAAGTTAAAAGCGGTGGACGAGGGTTAGGACTAGGGTTGCTCCTGGGCGGAAATCTTCACCGGGAAGCAGGATGGTGTTATACTTGAAATGTGTATACCGCAAAAGCTGGACCGAGAATAATTGATCGGCCAGCTTAAGCAAAGATAATAAAGGGGTTACTCCAATCTTATGTGTAAATAGGGAATCCAGATAATACTCCACAATCTTCCACAGTAAGCCAAAACTTCACCACATTTTCCAATAGAGATAAATCGTGTTCAAAACACAGGCGACTTGAGTTGGGTATAAGTTTTACGACCACTCCCGGTCAGAGGACTTCCGCTTGGCTCCTTTCAACCTTCCCGGGTAAACCAATAGCAGCTAGAGGGGGCCTTATTAGCCCTCTGCTGTGAATCAATGATGACTTGCGTCTTCGAAAGCGAAACGTATACTGACTTTTATCCCTAGAACCAATATAACCTTTTTTGTACCCTACCTGGCCGGATGGTTATGTACCTTACCTGAAATAGCGCGGCCAGACGGTTTTTGTGTATGTACACCAAATAGCCTGACCAGCCTGGATAGCCATACACATCGACCTGGACGGAGACCTGGCCGCCGACTCTGATTCCCTCTTCGCGGCCGCCCATCCCTTTGGCGTCCTATCCGGTTGCTACAGGAACATAACCTTCCCTGCGACTTTTCATATGTCCATCTCTTAGCCAATCCGCCCCTTGGCCACCTATAGCAACCATCACCGGCCATCCAGCCCCACCTGGTCCAGCCGGCCAACCTCTGGCTGACCTGGCTCTGAGCCTCCGTATCACCTTCCTTTAGCCTGATCCCGTGCCTTGTACTGATCTGGCGTTTACGAGTGCCCCGAACACCTCCGTCAGCTGTCCTCCAGCGCCCGCACTCTTGACCTGCAATTTAAGCCAATCAAAAGGCAGCCTCGGCCAGGTGTATTTCAGACCCGGCCGTTAACTCTTTCCGAAGTTGTTTCACCATAACCTGTAGGCCCATAGATGTAAACCACACATAGCTGGTCCCACGTAATCGACACCATCCGATTAGACCATCGCTCCTTTCGACATTGCTTCACCCGTGATGCAATTTAAGGATTCACTAAAATCCCGACAACGCCACTCTTAGATTCTGAAATACTCCAGTTTTTGTGTCTCGTCAATATACTTACGACATATCCGCTGCCATAGTGAAGACACATATGTCAATTCCGCTTCTATATGTGTTTCCTGCAGTAATATTAAGTGTGGCTGTTGTCTTGACGAAGGATATCCCCACGCTGTCATCCAATCTATAACGTCTGTTTTCTTTTATCCCCTCACAATCTGACTCAAAATGATGAGATTACTGTTGGCCGTGCTTGGCTGATCATGCTCTGGTTAAAATTCTAAATCCCGTATCAAATGTCATTTTCTGTATAGTTCCAATGATTCCAAGTTGAAATAATGATGGCTATCAATATGGGAGTGTACCCTCCAAACCTTGAGCCTGTTCATCATTTTCATGCGACGCTACGATGGAGGCATCAAAATTGTGCATAAACTAGCCCAAATTCACCCAAGCCAGCAGTTGTCCCCTCTGTAGGTCCTTTCTTTTTGTACTATAAAGAGGGACATCTACTAATGCGTGAAAGTGCTTC
>MIQA02009909.1:19571-64352 GCA_001887855.2 Sclerospora graminicola | reverse complement strand
TGGTAAAGTGACTTATGAATTAATTGATGAGAAGGTGTGAAGTACTTTCCAGAGGGCGCCTTCTGATTGGCAGAAAATGTGGACCAAGGGCATAGATGCCGGATGGCCGTCGCCGAGCGTATCTACCAGCGGCCGGACGGCGCCAGGCCTGGAATCAGGCCGGATGAGTGCGACTGAAGACGTGGATAGTTGGGCTAGCGGACTAGGCGGACGGGACGACCTCGGATGGCGGACAGCCGAGGGGCGGATTGGTCGGAAGGTATGGGCGAAGGGGCCTGAAGGAGGTTGAGTGTTCTAGAGGACGAAGGAGGCACCCGGATCGGACGTGGAGCTGCCAAGGAAGTGCTAACGCCAGCGGCCAGTGAGTTCAGATGGATGGCCATCCGGCCGATCCGGCTGGGTTCGATGTACCGGCCGGGCTGGTACCATTTGGGTTGGGTGTACCGGCCGGGTTGGTACCATCTGGGGTTGGTGTACCGGCCGGGCTGGTACACAAAATCGGAGTTAACCGGGCTACTTCGGGTAAGACACATGACTGTCCAGCCGGGCTATTTGGGGTAGGTTACACAAAAGGGAATATTGGATATACCGTAAAATGCATGTCAAAGGCGGCACCTATGTTTCCACGGTACTACCAAACCCTGTCAAAAGTGCTGTTGTCGCCTATGACAAGCACTCGTAAAAGTCACATTGGGCTACCCAAAATTATGTGCAAAATAACCAAACTTATGTGTAAAACACTAACCTTTTGTATGCGTGACATGGGGTTCGAAGTGTGTACCAAGTTTATCGAAACGTAGAAGCACTGTCTAACCATAGGCTAGCTTAGGTTACCTCCGCGTGTCTTGATATGAGAGGACGCGCAATGGTCTGGATCTGGATGACTCGAACCTGCTTTCGGATTACTAGGATTATTCCTAAAATTAGTTTGGGTAATATAGCTTTTACGATTTGCAAAAATGCTGATGTGTAAAGTTTTATCTCTTAATAGTAGGCCCCGCCTATGAGTGGCAGTCGCCTATGACATGCATTTTAGGGTAGGGATAAATCAGTATACGTTTCGCTTTCTTAGACACAAGTCGCTTTATTGGTTCACAGCGGAGGACTAACAAGGTCCCCTCTTGCTGCTATTGGTTTGCCCGGGGAAGGTTAAGTTAACCCACCGGAAGTCCCCTGATCGGGAGTCGCGGCGTCTTCGTATACTCACCTCAAGTCGCCCGTATTTTGAACACGGTATTAAGTATTGGGAAGTGGTGACATTTTGGAATTCTGTGGAACAGTGTGGAGTTATATCTGGATTCCCCTTTACATACACATTTGGATTCGCCCTTCATTGTTATTGGTTTAGCTGGCCGATTGATTATTCTCGGTCCAGCCGGCACTATACAAAGTTCAAGTATATTATTGGTTTAGCTGGCCGATTGATTATTCTCGGTCCAGCCGTCGTAGTATACAAAGTTTAAGTATATTGCCAGTCGAGCTCCCCGGTGACGATTTCCGCCCAGGAGCTACCCCTAGTCCTAAGCCTCATCTCCTTATTCGACGGACTTTACACTTTTCGCCCTAGGGTCCACCAAGAGAGCGCAACCGCCAGTACTGACGGGTACACAAGGTGAGCTTTCAACATGGAACACCCGAGTCGTCACGATCAAGCGGATGGAAGTGACCGATCCAGCCGGCCGGATGCCGGATCGGATCATGACTCGGATGGACGGAGTACCCCTCCGACACTCAGTCGTCTGGGCCCCCCGTGGGTAATCGCGTCTCAGGAAGAATTTCTGAGAGCGACTACACCACATAACCTACCCCAAATAGCCCGACTGGATAGTTATGTGTCTTACCTGAAACAGTCCAGTTAGCATCGGCCGGATGCTCTTTGGTGTACTGCATATCAAACCCAGCCGGACCTGAAGTTGCCCAGCCGGATGCTCTTTTGTGTACCAGACCAGCCGGTACACCCAGCCCAGCCGGTACACCAAACCCAGCCGGATCGGCCGGATGGCCATCCATCTAAGGCTACTTGACCGCTGGCGTTAGCACTTCCTTGGCAGCTCCGCGTTCAACTCTGGCGCCTAATCCGTCCTCTATAAATTTAACCCTCTTCAGGCCCCTTTGCCCATACACCGTCCAAACAATCTGTCCTTCGGTCACCCACTGTCCGAGGTCATCCGGTTCACCTGATCCGGACGGCCCATCAACAGTTAGCCCAATTACCAACATCTCGACCACACCCATCTGGATCGATTTCATGCCTGACACCGTCCTGCCGCTGGTGAATACGCCTGGCGACGACCATCCGGCCTCTACGCCCTTGGTCCGCATTTTCCGCCAATCAGAAGGCACCCTCGGGAATGTATTTCATACCTTCCAGTTCACAAGTCACTTCACCACACGATGGCGACCATACATTTCGATATTAGCTACATGATGGAATCAGTAAGGATATTAAGGGCATCCGACCTGTAAGCTTTGCATGTTTGCATACGATAAGAACTAACTTAAAGACATTTGTTTCATTACGCAACCCAATTAATGTTATTGAGGACAAATTTTAATCTCAATTTTTGTTACTGCTCTAATGCGTGCTCCCGTTCTACCACGGCCCTTGGCGAAGGGCGGGAGCGGGAGGGAAATCGGGAGCAGAAGGTTACTTAAACAGGCGAAAAAAATCTTGTCCCATCAAGTTTCGAGTTTTGCTCCCGGGAGCTCCCGTGGGAAAATAAGAACGCCCCTAAGTCAACCAACAACAGGCGGGGCCAGAATGGCTCCAGGGACTCGGTTGGGTGTGCAGATGGAAGATAATTCGAAACTAACCATTGAGCCCTGCTCGGTTACCTTGGAAGTTAGTGCCCCGCACTACTCCATCCCATTTCCCATCTTGCGCCCAATACCGCACGCCTTATATATATTAGGTTAGGTTCTAATTATACTAAATATATCTTACCTTTTCCATGTTCTGATCCCCAGCGAGTTGTCGCACTTATACCGTTTCCAACATCACTCACAGCAAAGTGCAAGTGCGTTCCATTTTTCATTCTGGCCCCCGGCTGCGCTTCATTCTCTACTTGTAGCTTCACTGTTCGAATACTCCATTCGCTGCGGCTACACGGAGAGCCGTCATACCATTCTTCATGGACGCATTAGGATCTGCACCGTACGCTAGCAGCAACTTGACCGCAGCAAGCTCATTTTCGTTTCCTGCATAAAGTAATAGTGTCGCGTCCTCTTTATCCAAGTACACATTTCACTTGCATTGTTTCGATCGTCTTCTCAAACATCTCTAAATCACCATCTAAAGCAACATTTAGCAATACAACACATGAGAATAAGGCACACAATCAAGACTTTTAACACTACTTTCGGCATTTGAGAGTAAATCTCCAACAATTTTCTGTTATTGAAGTCGCGCTGATTGTGGAAGCTAAAGTTAGCATCTCGTACTTGTAAGCTTTCAGGAGAATCTTGTCGTCGGGGTGAAGTCCAAGATTCGGCAAATCATAAAGCTCAGGTACCCTGTTCTGACAGGCGCAAAACATTTGTACCCTTTATAGACCCTACAGATTGCGGCGGACCCTCACCCTATTCTGACGTTTGAATCCTAGTTTGGCAATAAACCTGAACAGTACCCTATTTTGGAAAGAAATCCGATTGGTGAATTGTTTTTTTTATTATACTTAAATGCGGATTTGTCACAAAAAATAGATGCTCTTTGTGTTTCCCTTTAACATTTTAAATGTTGTTTTAAGGGTAATCATTTTTCAAGTTTCACCAGTCAAAATTGCGCGCCAGGTCGCCGACCATGCACATTGAGGAGATCATCCTGGACGGCTTCAAGTCGTACGCGACGCGCACGGTAGTGAGTGGCTTCGACCGTCGCTTTAACGCTATCACGGGTCTAAATGGTAGTGGCAAATCAAACGTGTTAGATGCCATTTGCTTCGTGCTGGGCATCACCAACTTATCGCAGGTGCGCGCTAACAATCTTCAAGAACTCGTATACAAGCAGGGACAAGCCGGAGTGACGAAAGCCAGTGTAACTATCGTATTCAACAACCAGGACGCTAAAGCGTCGCCTGTGGGGTACGAACAGTACGAGCAGATCTCCGTGGCGCGACAGGTCGTGATTGGCGGTCGCAATAAATACCTCATCAATGGCCACACGGCTCAAGTGAGTCAGGTACAGAATCTCTTTCACTCGGTTCAGTTAAACGTCAACAATCCGCACTTCCTCATCATGCAAGGTCGCATCACAAAGGTACTCAACATGAAGCCACCCGAGATCCTCGGTATGATCGAGGAAGCAGCTGGCACAAGAATGTACGAGAACAAAAAGCTGGCGGCACTGAAGACAATGACGAAAAAGGAGAAGAAAGTGGATGAGATCAACAGCATCTTGGCCAATGAAATCACCCCCACACTTGAGAAACTACGGGCAGAGAAAACGCACTACTTGAAGTGGGCAGCCAACAACACAGAAATGGAGCGACTGCAGAGATTTTGCGTCGCTCATGACTACCAAAAAGCTCAAGACGCTTTAAAAAACACGGCGCAGCATGTAGAAAAAATGCAACTGGCGCAAAAGGCGGCTAAGGAACAGGAAACTCAGATTGAACGAGAGATCGAAGAAGTAGAAAAAGAGATGGAGGCATTGCATCAACAGAAAGAGAAAGAGATGGGGAAGGAGTTTCAGCAGCTGAAGGACAACGTCGAAAAGATTGGCAAAGAAGTGGTCAAATTTTCCACCAAGTTGAAACATTGTAAGGCCTCGATAAAGCAGCAGATGAACGCAGAAGTCGGTATGAATGAGCAGCAAGCGGAGACCGAACAGGCCATGGCCAAGCTGGCTAAAGATATTGAAAATATTAAAAAGAAGGTGGACGATATTGAAGCGACCTACACGGAAAAGGAAACGGAGGCTAATGACTACCAGCGCCAGATTCAGGCCTTGAATGTCGGTATGGAGCAGAGTGGCGACACGAATGAGTCTCTCTCTGAACGGCTAGCTTCAAAGCAGCGAGAATTGCAAGAAAGTAACACTGCAATAAAGCAAATAAACCTAAAACTGAAGCACACAGAGGAAAGCATAAGGAGTAAGCGTCGGGAGATTGATCAAACGCGCAAGAACAATCGCAGCCTGGACGAAGAGCGTAAGCGCAAAAGTGATGAGCTTGAACACATGCAGCTCGAGGTCGATCAACTGACAAGTAGCTTTAAGCCCGAGGAAGAGCGTAAACTACACGACCGCGTTTGTGAGCTGCAAGATATGATCGCGCGCGCTGAAAGAGAAGTCGATGAAATTTCATCAGGGCTATCATCCCGATTAGATTTTAAGTACACGGACCCTTACCGAAACTTTAACCGAGATTCCGTGAAGGGTGTACTTATCAACCTTTTGGAGACGAAACACGAGTGGTCTGCCCTTGCTCTAGAAATTGCTGCAGGTGGAAAGTTGTACCAGATTGTGGTGGACAATGAAAAAACTGCAAAAGATATTCTCAAGTTCGGACGCCTAACGAATCGCGTCACGATAATTCCTCTTAACCGCATTTCACGCAAGACAGTCGATTGCCGCAAAATGGACAAGGCTCGACAGGTTGCACGACAGCAAGGTGGTAAAGTATGGGAAGCAATGGAATTGATCCACTTCAAGCCGGACGTTCTTCCAGCGATAGAATATGCGTTTGGCTCATCTATTATTTGTGAAACAAGTGAGCTTGCAAAGAACGTTACGTTTCATCGAGATATTAAGATCAAGACAGTGACTCTAGACGGCGATTCGTTTGATCCAGCTGGCACGCTTCAAGGGGGTTCTGCGCCATCCAGCGGCACACCAGTTCTTCTGAAGCTTCACCAACTAATTAATCGTACCCGAGACCTTTGTGATATGCGGCGGGAGTGCCAAGATTGCTCTCTAGCCCTGGATGATATGAAGCAGGTGTGTTGAATCTAACTGATAAGAATATTTGCGATAGTGCTCATTTCGTATGTTTGTCCAGGATTCTGGTCATTTCCGTCAGTTAAAGCACCAGATTGAGCTAAAAGAGCATGAGCTGCGCTTGCTTGACGAACGCATTGCTGGTAGTGTATTTGCCCAGTTGGAACGTGACGTTGCTGCTTCCGAGGAGCAATTCGCTCAAGATAAAGTCCTCTTAATTGCTAAAAAGGAGGCTGTTGTTAAGTTGGCTAGGGAAGTCGAGTTCCTCGACGCTGACATCGCAAACTTAAAGGAGTCGCGGCAATCAAAAATTGGTGCTCTGGAAAAGCGATTTAGAGAAGCCAAAAAAGAAACTCAAAAGATTGGTGTAGATCTTAAGAGTGCTCAGCAAGAACTATCTGAGCTCGTGCTGGAATTGGAATCTGCTGAACAAGAGCTCACGGGTAACAAAGAAAGCGTATCCGTTATTCAAAATGAAATCGCTGCTCTCCGTAAAGAAGAGAAAAAGGTAGAAGACAAACTTGCTGAAGTTCAGGAAACATATGAAAAGGCATTTAAAAAATTGGAGGAGCGACGTAGCAACCTGACTCAGTGTGATCATCAGCTTAAAGAACTCGGTGCTCGTCAGAGTGCTCTGTCTAAAAAGAAAAGTGATCTCGAGATTGAACGCAAGAAGGTAGAACACAAAATTTCTCGAATGACTAAGGATAAAAGCGATGCCAAAATGATGGTGAAAAAATTGGAGAAAGCACACCCGTGGATTGAAACTGAAAAGGAATTTTTTGGACGTGAACATACTGATTATGACTTCCAGCGACGTGATCCATCGAGCGCGAATCGCCGTTTATTGGAATTGAAGGAGACACAAGGCGCGCTGTCGAAGAAGATCAACAAAAAAGTCATGGGTATGATCGAGAAGGCCGAGCAAGAATATCAAGGCCTGATGAATAAGCGACACATCATTGAGAACGACAAGGAAAAAATTACTTCTGTCATTAAGGAGCTCGATGCGAAAAAAAACGAGGCCCTTCAAACGACGTGGGTAAAGGTAAACAAAGACTTCGGTTCAATTTTTGGTACGCTGCTGCCTGGAACACACGCAAAACTAGATCCTCCAACAAACGGTAACATTATGTGCCTACCAAACTCGAAAGCATGAATGTCTGCTATACGGTTCTTTACTGATTATCGTTCTTGTCATGCTAGGAACCATCCTTGATGGACTTCAAGTGCGCGTATCATTTGGTGGCGTGTGGAAAGAGAGTTTAACGGAATTGAGTGGTGGTCAGCGCTCGCTGCTTGCGCTATCTCTTATTTTGTCGCTTTTACTCTTCAAACCCGCACCCATGTATATCCTGGACGAAGTTGATGCTGCTCTGGATCTGTCCCATACCCAGAATATTGGCCAGATGATTCGATCACACTTTTCCCATTCACAGTTTATCGTGGTTTCTCTCAAAGAGGGCATGTTTAACAACGCTAATGTGGTGTTTCGGACGAAATTTGTTGACGGTGTGTCAACAGTGACTCGAACCGTCCCGAAGTCCCGCGCTCGGTCAACAGAAAGTTACTGACAGAGGATGGTGAACGCCACTTTGTTTGCAAAGGCGCGTGTAAACGCGAATTCTTGCGATGGCGGATTACATGAATACGTTTGGAGCTCATTTATACTCAATCTACTTTTGTTTTTCTATGAACTTTTGCCACCACTTCTTTAAGTTGCTTTATGCAGATGAGTGTGCACCGGTATACGCCTAGAACTACCTAATTTGATAGAAAATAGGTACCCAAATTAGGTAGTTCTTGCAGCATACAAAAATCAAGATAAACCAATTGTAAACTAACTAGATTAGGGTCAGTCGTAGCTTGAGTAGGATCAGGTGTACCTCTTAGCGTACCCATAATTAGCAATAGTTAAGAACCTAATTAAGCACTTAATAGAGGAAAGACAACCCACAACAGGCGGGACCAGAATGGCTCCGTGTAGATGAGGAAATGTTTAAAACTAAACTTCGAGCCCTGCTCGTCTACTTTGGGAGTTAGTGCCCCGCACTACTCCCTGCCGCATCCCATCTACACTCATGCCGCACGCCCTATATGTTAGGTGATGCTCTATATATACTAATGATCTTACCTTTTCGCATGTTTTGATCCACAGCGGGTAGTCGCTCTTATACCTGTTCCAACACCCCCCCCCTCGACAGCCGCGTCAGATCTTCCTTGCTTTCCTATTCGTGAGTCTAACGCCCCGCGCTGACTCACCATTGTTTCCTTTGAACCCTGCTCTTGGTTCTAGCACCCTGCACTGACCCGCCATTCTGGTCTCCCGCCCGCACTGCGGTCCTACTCTACTATTCCAATGTTGACTGCTCCCCCTGAGCTGCAACGTTCTCCATTGCCTTCAATCCAGAGTGCAAAGCACTCACCCTTTCCTTCAGGGTCTCCCCCCCTGTTTTCATAGCTTCTTCTTTTGATAGCTTTTGTCCTTCTCGAACATACGTTGCTGCTCTTCATGATACTACACCAAGCATGGTCCGGAACTTAAAACTTGACGTGCGCCAGCGTCTTTGTTATCACATCTGCGACCTGTTCTTGAGTGTTCACAAACTCCGTTGTAGGTCTCTTTTTCTGTACCAAAGAACGCACAAAATGAAACGTGTTCTCAAAATGTGTTTCACATGGTGATGCTTACCCTTTTTTTTACTTAGATAGATCGCCGCCATGTTGTCACTCAATAGTCTTGGTTTCTTGTAGTCGACCATTAGTTCTTCGCATAATTTCTTAAGCCATTGTACTTCCTTTGAACCTTCATAAATAGCGTAGTATTTCGCATCCATTGTAGAAAATGCGTTAATGCTTTGTTTACGTGATCAATACGAATCTGTAGCTCCATCAAGAAGTGTAACACATCCGCTTACACTCTTCCGGTCTTTCGTATCATTGGCATAATCTGCATCCGTGTACACGACTCGATCCACTGGTTGGATCACCTGGTCGTGGTATACCAGCATCCTTAATCCATAGTCAACTGTAGCCTTGAGATATCTCAGCACACGCTTAGCTTATGCGAGTGCTGATGGCTCATGTGTTGTCCCAACTTCTTTACTGCATGTGCGATGTTGTGGTGGAGCCGATTTCCAAATCCATAACCGAAGTTTTGCGGGCAAGTCGGATTCCCACTAGCCCGGACGACCAACTATCGGAGGAGTTACTCCGTTGATCCTGATGGGCGTCAGGATCGGATGAATTATCACAATGATGACTGATCCGATCCTCTCGGTCTTCTGACCGGTCGTCATGTATGATTGAATCTATGTTAAGCTTCATCTCACCCTGTGTACCTATTGGTGCTCGGTGGGTACACTCACTCAGGTGGACTCTAGATGAAAAAAATGTTACGAATCAGGTCGGAGATGTGACCTTCTCGAGACGGGGGTGTTCTCGGGTGGGAACCTTCACCGGAGGACAATCAGGGGTGGTACTATGTGTAAGTATCGCAAAAGGACGGTCGGGATACTTCAACCGACCGGACCAACCAATAAACGGGAAATAACCTAGAAACCACGAAAAACCACGATATTACCACGATCTTCCACAGTAAAATCAAAACGTTATCTCCACAAAACCTTTTTAATTTATAAAACGTGTTTCAAACACGTGGACGTGAGGGGTGATTGTTGAGAACCTTAACCAATCCCGTCGGGGGACTTCCGGCAAGCCAAAATGCGTCTATGCGCGTCTTAACCGGGGATTTAGTTGAGCTACAGGAGCCTAGTTAGCTTTGTGCTCCCAATGACCGCGACACGTGGCGGAGTGACTCTTTGTGTAAGGGGTAAATTCATGTTATTATATATGCAATATCTTAAACCTAATGTACCGTACACCAACTTATGTGACCCACTTCATACTTCAGTCTTGACTGTCTTGTCACAAAGTTGTCCCGGTATCACCATAGACCAATCTTCAACTCTTCTTCAACCTGATCTGTGCCACTTTAGAACGATCTTCAGCCGATTCTGAGCTGATCTTCAACCAACCCGATCTTCAAGTATCAGCTCGAAACCAGCTTAGGATCGGCTTTCTTGGGATGTGGTGCATCCGATTCAGCACTGATCTTGACTGGATTCCTTATTTTTCAGCACCTAGAAGCTGATTCGGGACCGATCCAGACTGGTTCAGGATCGGCTCGAAACCAGGTCGCCCAGCTCCGAATCACCTCGAAATCACCTCGAACCACCTCGGAATCGACTAGACATCGACACCCTTAACTTGCCCAAACCTGTTCTCAACCTCCAACATGCGTTAAACTCGCAAGGTCAGTTCGGAAACGGCATTCCTATTGATGTCCAACCTGATCCGATCCTTTAGTGCCGATTCGAAGCCGGTTTGTTGATCCTCGCAACTTGCTTCGGCCGGTATATCCCAGAGGGCTCACCATTTTATACATAGGTTCTCTTCATACGCTTGGTCTTCATGTCCTGAGGCTGGCCCAACTCATTTAGGCGGTCAACCGAGATCTCAATACCACGTCACTTGAGCCCACCAACCAAATAAATCTCTGAAAAGTTTAATCCCAGGAACTTGAGATTATCGACAGTTTACGAGTCTTCGGTCTTGTCGTCTCTTCCATATACAAACATAACGCAATATTAATTCGTCGGGTTAGCTCCAATGCTAAGCCACCTCGATCACATTTTGTAGTTCATCTGTACGATAATCTCCAGCAACTTACATACCAACTCATTGTGAGTGCTGATCCATACAGCATGTTCTGATCCTAGGACATATTTTCAGTTCTTCTTGGAATTCTCCCCTCCTATTTTGCACATGCTGCAGGGAGCAGCTCCATTTCTTTTTCAAATCATCATCTGCTGGAGCTGTTCCGTCCACTATCTTGTACGGGTAGAACGTTTGTAAGAAGGCTGTAATCGTGGGATGACTCCGAAATTCTGCTGGCATAGTGATTCCTTGAAATTCCGGTGCGTCTTTATGTTCAAAATTGTGCAATACCGACCAGCTTCGTTTATGCCGCCGATCCCGCCAAGTTGTAACAATGTATCTTATCTTCATCCAAGGGAGTATGTGCATAGGATCACCGATGGTGTAACAGGGCTGCTGTTACGCGGCTTACACTGTTAATTTGCAAATGAGGAAGCGTGCAAATTGTGTTGGACCAAATGTATTTTGGTCCTCCTTAGTTTACTTTAAATAAACTTAGTTAGAAAATATTAGTATATTAATTATAATTGATTAAGTTTATATATATATTGATATATATTTACTGTGGTTGAGTGCTAGGAGGTAAGTTTAAGAGTGAATATATTTATGAGTGGTTAAGAGCTAACTAGTATAATTAGACCTAGACTAATCATAGTAACATGTAGTATAAAACTGATCTAATGATATTTTATCATTAGATGACTTGTCAGATTCAATTATATCAGAATCTGTTCTCAAAGGTGGATTATGACAACTTATAATCCAATGTTCACAATTTCATGTATTACGACTGAAATTGAATTGTGATATTTCTATTCAAATATCACTTATGTAATGGTACCCCATTACATCACCCCCCACTCAAGCTGGTTGGCCAATAATATGTCGTAATATTGGCCAATCGAGTGGTGGCACTTGTTGGTCATAACGATATTCAGTTATAACTCATCTTGACCAGAAGTAATCTGATGGTCAGCAAACGCAGCGGCGCTCGTACGAGCACTGCCGATGCATCGAAACGGATATCACTTCTGCATCGCATGCGGAAGTGTCGTCGGACGCCGACGCTTCGAACGTAGTTTCGAGGCGCAAGGCAAATTCGCAAGATCGCTTGTCTCTCGTGGCAGACGCTGTGGAAGCAGTGTCTAAGCGAGGGCGGGGAGACGTCGCGAATGCAGCGTCTTCCGCATCTCCACCTGCCGCACGGCGGGTGTCAAAGAAGAAGTTTAACGACCTCTTCGGGGGGTCATCCGACTCCGAGTATGGGGGCAAGGACGATGATGTCCCTGTCAGCTACTCTAGTGGGGTTAAGACCACCAAAATCGCTTCGCCGTTAAGTGATGGCGAAGTGGCTTCTGACGCCGTCGATTACGACAGCGACAATTCGATGAAGCGGTGGTATGAGGAGCGTAGGGCTCCTCCTGGACCTCGTCATTCGCCAGGTCGTAGCGAAGACGGCTTTGAGACGGTAGGTGGTGCCCCACCCACCAAGAAACATCGTGCGGAAGCGGCTTACACTGCTTCCGATTCATTGAGTCGTGTAGAACGCTATGTTCCGTACGAAGTGGGGTTTTGGACCCCCGCATGGGCTCTTGCCTATGATAGTGGTGGGCATATGAAACGTGACTGTCAATACCCACTATTTGACATTAATGCCCTTGACGATTGCGAGGACCTTCGCAATCGTCGTTTCGATCGTAGTACTGACGATTAGACGTCGGTACTTCATCGACCTTTTCTACCAGGCTCGTCACTATACGAACCGGAAAGGGTCGAAAAATAGTAAGGATGACAAAGACGCCCTTACTCAGAGTTGGAATGCCTTTGTTGAGAATTACAACAAGGATCCCGACAGGTACGTGAAGAAGGTTCACGCAAACCGCGAGCGCTTCTTAAAGTACTCGATTTCAGGTAAAATGGAGTATGTCCATTTCACTTGTATTAAAGAGGGTTTCTCTTGTGGGGTCCCTTCGAGCATGAAATGCCCGTGTTGTCCCCCTGGAGCTCCTCGGCTGACCGAAAAGGAGCTTAGAGGGTACCGAGGCTTCTCAGTACCCGCTGAAGTTAAGTGCTATGTCGATGCTCTCAAGGCATCGGAAGCTTCGCAGGCATCAGCACCTAACGTGGGCGTGCCGCCCTCGTCAACACTTAGTGCTGACGCTTCTTTTGAGTTCGAGGAGAAGTATCCTTCTCGAACTCACGCAGGAGGTCAGGGGCATCCGCCCTCAACACCTCGATCGGTTCCCAAGAGTCAAACTCTTGGGAATATCCCAACCAACGCACCAAGTACTCGGTACGCTGCCCCTTCTTATAGGGAACCGAGCGCTTCGAAAGCAAGCGCTCGAGAATGTAGCGCTTGTTCCCCTGACTGTCAATCAGGGGCGGCGGGGGTTGATAATTCCCTCGGCGCTGTCGTTGCGGCGCATGGGCATCAGGTCCGCAGCTTAGAGAAGCTGTATGACGCTTTACGCGAGGACATGTGCCATTCGATGAAAACGTATCGTTATCATCGGACGAGATTCGTGAGATTCTCGATGCGCAAGTTGTGATGCAGAAGAAGAGTGATCTTCTGATGCTTGACGTTGACCGTCTAAAGTCGGAGGTGGAAACTCTCCAGGGTCTTCTGGCTTCCCACCAGCGGTTGGAGGCCGACTACAAGTCTCTCTTGGGAGACTTGAAGAAGCACGGCATTCGCCGTGGCGATGCGTCTCGTCCGAAGACGTAGACGATCGGTATGGTTTGAGTCTCCCAACGTAGAACGTTGGGTGGAGGCGCATGGCCGCGGGAATGTCTAAGGTATAGGCATTCCCTTTAACACCTTGGACCTTAAAGGGCCCAATGAATTTAGGGAGCAACTTCCGTGTAGGGAAGTTGCTTATTGCATGTGTAGGCAGATTAGTTGTAGATAACATAACTAATTCACCTTTTTCAAAAGAATTTGTGTTCTTCCGTCCATTTTTGTCTGCATTTTGCTTCTGCTTATCAAAAGCGGAAGCAAGCGCGTCTTTCACATAGCGTATTACAGCTTGACGCTGTAATACGAATTCATGTACTGCTTTGTTGGCAGTGGATGGGCTGTTTTCAGTGTCAGCAGCCATTGCCGCCGACACATATTCCGCATAAGCGGTTTCGGTTTCCGAAACTGCTTTTGTTTCTTCTGTGGTAACAGTAGAAAACTCTAGTTTTCCTTCACAAGTTGCAGCTGCAGCTTGTGCTTCGACTCGCTTAGAATTTGAGCGGGTCCCTCCCCCACTTAGATTTGGCGTACCGCCAAGTAAAGCCGGGGTTCGTGGATGCCGCAAGGCATTCACGTAAAACGGTGTGTGCTTGGTAGAAGCATGCACCGAGTTGTTTATAGCAAACTCAGTGAGTGGTAAATAATCACTCCACTGCTCGAAGGCATGTGCGTAGGAACGCAGCATGTCGCCGAGAACGCGGTTAACGCGCTCAGTCTGCCCATCCGTTTCCGGATGGTCCGCGGTTGACATCTTCAACTGCGTGCCCAGTAATGAGAACGTTTCTTGCCAGAAACGCCCTGTAAATCTTGGATCACGATCCGAGACTATGTTCTCCGGCATTCCGTGTAACGGAATACCGTGTCAACGAATATCCGCGCCGTTTGCGCAGCGGTGACATTCGCTGACACTGCAGCAAGATGAACCATCTTACTGAAACGGTCTACAAAGACCACAATGCCTGTTTTCCGACTGTGATCAGCCGGAAGACCAAAGATAAAATCCATAGAAATGGACTTCCAACACTCTGTCGGAACCGGCAGAGATTGGAGGGGAGCCTGCGCTGACTGTGCGGGCTTGACGCGCTGGCAAATCTCGCAAGCGCGAACGTACTTACGTACCCATTTGTATTTGTTACGCCAGTAGAAATCGCGTGCGAGAGAAGCATACGTCTTCTCTCGACCCTGATGCCCCGAAATCGGTGCATCATGGTACTCAAACAAAAGTTGATGTTTGAGATCATCGTCGTTTGGAACGACAATGCGGTTGACATCGTCTTGGTCTGTGCTGTAGTACAACAGACCCTCGTGCAATTGGTAGCGATGCACGCATGCGCGAAGGAACTCAGGAAGTTCCTTGCGTTTCCGATCTGATTGATCACTCAAGTAATCGATCAGTAGGCGAGTTTCCTCGTCGTTCTTGTACGCTTGACGTATTTGTCGCACAAGCGGCGAAGACAGATCGGTGCAGCGTATCGCGTTTGCACTGATTGCTTCGGTTACGGACGGTTTCGTCTCGTAATCGGGGCGTCGTGATAGCGCATCCGCTACCACGTTCAGCTTTCCCGGTTTATACTCAACCGTGAAGTTGTATTCTGCAAAGAATGACAGGCAACGTGCCATTCTTTGAGAGATGTGTGGCGAATTCACGGCCGTGCGTAGTGACGCATGGTCCGTGTAAACCACGAAGGTCTATCTCCTAAGAGATAGATCCTAAACTTCGCCAGTGCATACTTCATGGCAAGGAGTTCCTTGTCGTGCACCGGATAGTTGCGTTCGGCTGGACGCAGCTGACGCGATTGGTAATAAATCACGCGATCACGATCATCGTGATCACGTTGCATCAAGGCGCAACCGATAGCGAAATCGCTCGCGTCGCAAACGACGTGAAACGGCCGCTCGTTGTCGGCGATTGCCAACACGGGAGCTTCAGTCAAGCTACGCTTGACTGCATCAAACGCATCTTGGCACTGGGTATTCCAGCGCCAATCGATATCTTTCTTCAATAATTGAGAAAGAGGTCGGATCAGACCGGCATAGTTGCACGAATACTTGTGCAAGTATGTCGCCAGTCCGAGGAACTTTCGAAGTTCCTTGACGTTAGTTGGCGGAGGCCATTCAACGATCACCCTGATCTTTTCTGGATCGGGGCGTACCCCATTCTTGCCTACAAAGCAGCCAAGAACGGGTATCTCGGGTGCACCAAAGGTGCACTTCTTTAAGTTCGCATAGAGCTTGTGCTTGCGCATAAGCTCTAACACCTGACGTAGATGTTCTTTGTGAATATCTACATCAGTTTTGCCGTGTTCAGCCTTGCTATGGATGAACACATCATCGAAGTAACTCGGCGCGAACTCTCGCACCGGGCGCAATAGATGTGTGACGCATCTGTTGAAGGTAGCAGGGGCATTTCGAAGCCCCTGTGGCATCACGAGCCACTCCCAAAGCATACCGCTTGGAGTGCTTACAGCCGTGAGAGGAATATCTTTCTCACGCATAAGGATTTGGTAGAAACCATCCCTTAAGTCGAGAGCACTGAAAACGGTGCTCCCGCTCATGCCATCTATGATGACGTCTTTCCTCGGTATCGGCGTTTGCGCCGGTACCGTTGCTGCGTTCAGCTTGTTGAAAGCGTGAACGATTCTCCACCCACCAGTGGACTTCTTGACACAAAAGGTGGGGCTGGAGTGCGGAGAGGTAGACTCTCGCACATGCCCTGCCTTACGACGAGTTTCGAAGAACTCATCGATTGCTTTCACTTGATCGCGCGGCAATGGCCATTGCCTCGTGACACAGTACTTTGTACCGGGGACGAGATCGATTTCGTGTCTCGTTCCCTTATCCTTGGGAAGCTCACAAGGTACTTCTTCTGGGAATACGTCAGCGTATTTCCAAAGTACTTCGTAATACGGGGAAGTCGCTTTAAGCGACTCCCAGCTCTGCGCTTCAAAGCGCTGGACTTTGGTCTGATCACTGGGAACGAGTTCGTTCTCAGTGTTCTTCCCATTAGGAACGAGTTCGTTCCCGCTGGCTTCCAATTGTAAAGTGGATATTTGTTCGCGAATATCCACTACCTCATCAGATGCGACAATGACGCAGATCTGTTCGATCTGATCATTTCGCAAATTCTTTACGAACTTCTTCAACTCAACGCTGGAAGGGCCATCAACCCTGAACTTAGGTTCGGAGGGTTGTCAAGTGTGAGAGACTGGGTAGCTAATCCGGTCTCTGTCTGCGTCAGGACGTTGATCGTCTCGACGGACACAGCTGCTGGGTCAGACTCTTTGTCTGATCTGTGACACGGTGATCATCACTCGTGCACAAGGCCTTCTCTTCATGGTGACCACTGTCTACCATGTTGTTCTCGCACTCTCGACTGTTCTTAGTCGTGAGTTCTTTATTATCGACACGGAAGTCATTTGCTTCCGTGACGGTTTCATTCTTTTCACGGTGGGTGTTTCCCACCGCGTGCGCATTCTCTCTACCACGACCGTCATCGGTTGTAGTTGTTACTTCAACACGGGAGTGCTTTGCACTCGTGTTGCACACGTTAGTGACGCGCAACGACTCGTTCGTCGCGCGTTCGCGTCCCTCTGGACTCTGATCAGCGGGTGTACCATCCGCTGATCTAGTCGGATTAGATCTGGTGGTGCCATCGCTATCCACCAGGCTATCTGACGCTGCGGTTGTATCATGAGATACAGCCGGATTACTCACAGGGTGATCAGATCCCGTGAGACCGCCGCAGTTGATCGACAGGTTAACCCAGTCGATCGTTGGTTGATGCTTGGACATCCAAGGGATGCCCAAGATAACATCGAACTTGTCATCAAGGTCGAGGACGATGTATTCATCCTCGAACGATAGTTCGTCTAACTCGAGGCGTGTTCGAATAACACGCTTCGGTATAGTCACAGTGGCACCTGTTGCCAACCGGACTGATAACATGCTTCTTGGAGATTCAATCTCCTCGAAGTTCAACGACGTTAGTACCTCAGTTCTAACGAAATTGTTTGACGCTCCTGTGTCAAACAAAGCACGCATGGGGACATCGTTTCCATGTGGCCTAACTTCAAGGGTAATGAGAGGTTTCTCTTCACCCTGCACTCGTTGACAGGACATAGTCCCGTCCGGGGCTATTATCCTCACATGCCCGATGTCGCATGCGAGATAACCCGTCCAGTAGGGCACCCCGCCCCTACTGGTTTTTCACGTTTTTTGCATCAACAGAGGGTTGCCCCTGTTGATGTCGCTTGCCAGCAGACTGTCCAGTCCGCTGACTGCGTGGTGCTGGACGCGGCGCCATACATTCATGGGCGTAATGGCCCATTTTCGCGCATCGATTGCAGCGAATGAACTTTTTGTTTTTCGGTTGCCTCGGGGTCGAGGCGACCGCGACTGAGAGATCCATAGGTTCTGGACCTCCTCCGCTCGCATTGTATCGCGGATTCGGGTGTCTCGGGACGAAGTGCGAACTTCGTCTCGATTGGAAGTTTTGGTTATTGTTATTATTAACATGCTGTATTGGCGGCATGTTAAAATCGAAAGGCGCTTGCGCTTTTCGATTAACCCCAGCATGCGCTGCTGAGCGACGCATGCTGAACTCCTCCCGGATGCTTTGGTCTATAGCATCGGTCAGAGTCTTCGGGGAACCCGGTAAAGACTTTGTTTGATGGGACCGTCATTCAGTCCCTTCATGAAGGCGGTGACCTGCATGGCAGGAGGCACCGGTTCATATACAATATTTGACAACAAAAATTGTATTTTCTGAGCGTACGCATGTAGGCTCAACTTGCCCTGCCTGAGTTCCATGAACTCTTCACGGCAGCTAAGCTCCATTTCTGGGGCTTCAAAGTTGTGCTTTAGCTCAGTTTTTAATGACTGATATGTCAAAAACGCAGTTCCATCAGTGGATCTGCGGCTCATCGCCCATGCCCTGGCGCGACCGCCTAGGCATGTGGTGGCGAAATAAGCTTGTGACCGCGGGTCCACAATCTTTTGCGCAGTGATAGCATCCTCTACCTCTGCGAACCATCTACGAAGAGGTTCGCCCCCTTCGCCAGTAAAAGGCGGAATCCGTGCCTTTACTACTTCAACGCTCGCATTAGATGCGGGCGCTGTTGTTGCCGTCGCCGTTTGGTTGCGCAATATTGCATTGCGCACCTGGGGGTCGACATACATCTTCTTGAAACGGGAAACCGTTTCTAGAGCATCCTCTGAGGTTTTGCCTCGGAGGAGAGTGATGATTTCGGGCCCTATGGTCCGAATCATCTCCGTCACCGTCATTATAGCACTCGGTGCCCAGTTAGGAAAGTTTTCCATAACTAAGTCTTGCGCGAGCTGACGCTCACGCTCACGTTCACTGGCTGTCGTCATGACGGCTAGTGGCTCTTAAACCTCGAACTGCTAGTTAACTAGCGGAACGTATCAAAAGTGGTCGTTAGGACGGACCACAAAGTGCTACCAGGTGTAACAGGGCTGCTGTTACGCGGCTTACACTGTTAATTTGCAAATGAGGAAGCGTGCAAATTGTGTTGGACCAAATGTATTTTGGTCCTCCTTAGTTTACTTTAAATAAACTTAGGTAGAAAGAAATTAGTATATTAATTAACTAATTAATTATAACTTAAATATATATTGATATATATTTAAGGTGCTTGAGTGCTAGAAGGTAAGTTTAAGAGTGAATATATTTATGAGTGGTTAAGAGCTAACTAGTATAATTAGACCTAGACTAATCATAGTAACATGTAGTATAAAACTGATCTAATGATATTTTTATCATTAGATGACTTGTCAGATCCAATTATATCAGAATCTGTTCTCAAAGGTGGATTATGACAACTTATAACCCAATGTTCACAATTTCATGTATAACGACTGAAATTGAACTGTGATATTTCTATTCAAATATCACTTATGTAATGGTACCCCATTACAAAGCAGCAATCCCACAACCACTTGGGCTTGGCAACTTTTTACTTTTGTGTGCGTTTTTGGGTAAAAAAAATGCTTGTCAAAATAGGCATTCTGAAAAAAAATGGATTAGGCATTCTGTACTTTTTCTCGACACACTACCTACTTTTAAGAGGCCTGACCATGAGGAATGAATTATAAGACGGAGGAACATGTTGTTGTTGTTGGAACGTAGTCTATTTGGTATAATTAACTATTAGCTATAATAAAAGGGAGACATTATCCCCACCGGAGTTTTTATTATCCCCACCGGAGTTTTTATTATTATTACCAATGGTAATTTACCATCGTGAAGCCTTTAAAGAAGAATGTATCTACCATCTTCTCATCAGTAGGTAACGACGAATTCTGAAAGGGTGGGAAACGAAGCCGTTAAACAAAGACAGAAATTTGACGAGCATGTATCATATGTGTAGCTGCTTCACTAGTACTTGGGGAAGAGTCAATCAATGCAGGGGGTCTAAAAAGCAGCCTTATGTTTTGCATCACCGCATAGAAGCTGATAGAATGATTCACAGAGCAGGGACAAATATTAAATTGTGGTCCACACTATTTGTAATCTATATTATCCCGAGGATAAAAAAAAACTCCGGTGGGGATAATGTCTCCCTAATAAAATTCCGTAATGCTTGCTGCACACCCTCTTCTGATCGTTCATCATCCTTAAACGGCATTGAAGTTTGTCTTCAATCATCCGGGCAGTCTTGCACCACTCCTTGTAAACACTCTAGGCATATCTGTAGCCATATCCCTCTCAATCTCGACCCCTGTCTTGATTTCTCGAACTCGAGAACTGCTTGTATTTGTGTTAGTGTCTTCGTCCGGACATATCCAATATGTTCGTACGCGCTCCGCTTGATCCCTTTAAACACATGTTCATTACCCAGCTGCCATAACCAAGTCGATCCAATCGAACATAGCGCCCACCAGAGTCTAGACATCTCTTTACTGCATGCTTTCGCTTGATGTCCACATCTGCTGAACAATCTGTCCATTATTATCTGTGAAATAGACGGCGCCTGCCTCGTGGCGAAATGCCGTTGTAGATGACTTAAGTCGAACTTATCCACCCACTATCCATTCCAAAACTCAATACACGCGTCCACAACTGCTGCGCCCGCGTACACCCCCACACGATATTTGTGACCCTTTTCCAGGTGCACTGCAATGCAAATCCATTATGCATCCGCCTTGTGATAAATACCCATCGTAAAAACAATTGAGTTGAAACGTCGCCATTCTGTAGAGACACCAGCGCTGATAGTCCGATAGAAGATGATCGTGTTTCCAAACGTCCGTTGTGGGTTGTTCTTGCACGTATCCATTCCACTGTTAACTTTCCCGCTTTTGTTTCCATCTCGTCTCTATCACTCGTAAAGGTCTGGCTAACAGCCTGTGATAAAACCGTCGAAACGCCTTCCTTAACCAGTGTTTAACGAATGTCATCCTGACATTGTCTGCAACTTCCCAAGCGATACCATGAATACGTGGATGCGCCTCAAATACTAGTCCTTTCAACTTTCCTGCTTCTCGTACTCTGCTACCGCCCTGTCCTATCTTTTCCATCTCCATACAGTCCCAATAAATCCCGTCATGTCTTTGTAGCAGCACACACTGTTGTCCTGAATTCACGTCGACCCCTTCTATCCGCCGTGTTGATTCAATTGTCCATTGCATACTAGTCCAGTGTGTCGGCTGCCAGAGTAGTTTAAGTGGTTCAGGATCCCCCACAAATTGGCCCACGTTGATCCTCGGTGAACACAAAATTATCGTGAGTAACCATCTTCCTACTTTCGCTCGGATGTGGCTTTGTGTCGGTTGAGATTGTACCGTCCACACATATTGTGTCTTCGATACCCGCTGGATGCATAACGCTCTTATCCGTGACTGCTTACAGCGGTTATACTTCTGTTTGACAATGTAGACGCCTTCTCTTCTCGTATCCAAGGGTTAGCATTCCAGGTATACTCCCCCCAATAAATGTGCTAGGTGTCTGGGGCCGAGCTCGTGCCACATGACCATTTTCAAATCCGCTGACACCGTCACTACTTCTCCGGCCGTAACACCCCGCGCGGGCTGTACTCGTTGTCTCTCACATGTGGCATTCAGCATCCCCAAATGGTTTTTTACGTACCATTGTAAATTCCGTTCCATTTCCGCACTCGGACCCAGAGCCTGTGCTATGTAAGCCCTAACGATTGATCCCGCACTTCCTCTTATTGGTCGTCGTTCTGTCTGTCCAATGTTCACAGTGCGTAAAACACATGTTAGTTGTACTTCTTTTGCAAAGATGTATCCAGTTCTTCTCCGTCGTGATGTATCTATCTGGGGGCTCCAATAACCACATAGTCGCCTCCTTGACCATGAGTGTGTGGATCGCCGCCGGAATCGAGATAAGCCCAAGTCCTCCAGCCATTTTTGGCGTAAAAACCAGCAATGGAGACATCTTGTGCTTGCCCCCTCTGTCGTCGTTGATTTACTCCAAATAAACTTCTTCTGCATCGCCACTAGTTCCCTTAGCATGTCATCCTGTGGTATGAAAGCTTTTGCAGTAAACAGGGTAGCTGGAACTGCAATCGCATTAAAAAGGGCCACTCGGTCCGCAACTGAAGTTCCACATTTAGTGGCTATGAGAAGCCTCCGTTGAAGTGCTCGTATTCTGCCTGCCCAATTTTTGGGATTGAGTGAAGAATGTCCTACGTGATATCCCAGGTAGCGTACCGTGTCCCCCTTTCGCAATACCGGCACTTCGTACCACGTCGTAGCTGTATGTCGGTTTCCACAAATATGATCTGGCTCTTGGCTGATTGCATGCGTAATCCGGATAACCTACCAAACATGTCGACTACTTCCAATGCCTTCTTCACTTGCCTTCCTGAAAAATATCGTTGAATCGTCTACAAACGCAGAAAATTTGTGTTCCCAGTGTGACCTCTTTTTCTGTAACTGAATACCTGCAAAACCGGCGTCCTGCGTTATCGCTAATCCAAGGGGATCTACTGCCAGGATGAACAGGAGGGGGCCAGCGGGCATCCTTGCCTTATACCCGACACTACTGGAATCTCCTTGGATACACTATAATTACCTCGAAATAAAGTCGGTTATGGTCCGAATACATTTCACCCAACTTTACTCCAAATATAGTAAAGTACAGTGAATCTCCCAAAAAGCGCTCCAATAGTAGTACCGTAATAGTCGTCATTATGTAACTAACATAATAATTAAAAAACCGATATACCGTAATACTTCACTTTTTAACACTCCTTCTTGAAATGAAATCGGCCATCACTTCAAACCAATTTCGGAGCGTAATTCGTTGAGTCTTGGATATGGTAGTGCTTTAGTAAGCAAATCCGCCAACATATCTTGCGTAGGAACATAGTTAGCCTCGATTTCGCCATCCTTTAACTTCGAAACAATATACTTTAATCGTATATCAACATGTTTCATTTTTGAGCTTCCTTCCATGCTGCTTATCATCTTGATTGCAGCTTGGTTATCCATAAGTAACACCATAGGACGCTCGACTTTTAATCCAACTTCTTGAATTAATTCACGAAAACCCAACATTTCCACTTCAATTTTTGAAGCCGCGTAAAATTCCGCTTCCATTGTAGACAGCGAAACACCACCTTGTTTCTTGCAAATCCAGTTCAAAACCATGCCGTCCATTTTTTTTAGCACGACACCTCCGGTAGTTTATTTTCGGTCGTCCTTCGATCCTGCGTAGTCGGAGTCGCTGTAGGCCTTGATGGTTGTAGTTGTGTGGGCATTATTCGAGGTCCCCATATGTAATTTCATATGTTTCGATCCTTTGAGATATCTCGCGATTCGTTTTGCCAAATTCCAATCCACTTGCTTGGGTGCGTGAGTTCTCCTAGTTGCCTTATGTACCGCAAACGATATGTCGGGTCTTGTGCACCGACAGATCCATAGTAAGCTTCCAACTAGCGATTGGAAAGATTTAATCGAAATTTTTCCGTCTTTTGGCAAGACTTCGCTTTCTTCAAGATTAAAATCTTCATATTCTTGACTTATGGGCACCCTTACAGGATTAGCGTCCTTCAACTCAAAGTCCTCGAGTATCCCGTCAATCATCACTTCTTGATCCAGCGTGTATCCCGTGCTTTTGTCGAAAGAGACTCGCATGCCCAAAAACTTAGAGACTTTGCCGAGATTTTTTATATCCAAGACCTTCATATCTTCAAAAAATCGTCGACCAAGCTTTCTTTGGTTCCGGTTACCAGTTGACCATCGACATAAACTCCCACAATCACCGTATCATCGTCCGTTGATCGTACGTAAAGACACATATCCGTCATGCACTGCGAAAATTTCAATTGAACCAATTTTGCGTGAAGTAAACGATTCCAAAGCCTCCCGGCTTGCTTGAGTCCATACAACGTCTTTTCGAGCTTCAACACCTGTCATGAAGGGTTCGATTGCTTTGAAATGCCGTCTTTTAGCTCCATACCTTTCGGAATATGCAGGTATATGTCGTGTTCGTCCTCGTAAGCCTTCACATATGCGTTAGGTATGTCCCCATGTTTTGCGGGGACTTTCCACTTGCATGCCAAGCCTAGAATTAATTTCACTGCTCCCATTTCAATGACAGCCGTGATAGTCAAAGTGTAGTCAATGACGAAACGCTGCTCGTTTCCACACGCCACTAATCTTGCCTTGTAACGTTCAATATTGCCATTTTGGTCAGTCTTAGTCTTGAAATCCCACTTTGTGTGCAGTGGGGTGCAGTCCTTTGGCTTCTCGATGATTTACCACACCTTGTTATTGTCGAGAGCCGTGATTTCTTCTTTCATCGCCGCAATCCACTTCACTTTGTTCGCACTCTTCATTGCTTGAGCATAATTCTTGGGGTCCACTTCACCGACGAAATTCACCATCCCCAGATCTGAAACTATACCTTCATCGGTCGTGTTTTCTTCGTTTATTTTTGATTTTGAAGTAGTTTCCTTGATGTAGCTTCTGGTTCCATGTCGTTCGCGTTGCCACGACTTTTTCTTTTGAGTTTTCTTCAGTTTATTCTTGTGTAGTTATTGTGATCTGGGCTCCTTCTAACTCTTGGTCTTCGCTCAATTCGACTTGAATTTGCCTGTTTTGTTCTTCATCCAGTGTCTCAATGTTCTTGATGTGCTGGGTGACCACAACTTTCTTGTCTTGTTTCAGATATACCTTGAATCCTTTGGTTTCCTCGCTTTTTTCAACGATAAGGCCGATCTGGGCTCTATGTGCGAGCGAGTTCTTCCCCGGCTTTCTGTAAACTGTGCGTGGAGATCCAAATGCTACAATACTTCCGAGCTTCGGCTTTTGTCCGCTTAGAAATTCGATGGGCGACATGTGTTTTGTATTCGCGCTTGTGGGACTTCGATTTATAATGTAAGCCGCGTATTGTACGGCATCTCCCCCAAAATACCAGGCTTAATCCACACGAAAATATCATGCACCGAGCCATATTCATAATGGTTCGATGCATGCGCTCTGCTTTTCCATTGCTTGATTGGTTTCCTGCTTCGCTAACTTGTCGCGATACTCCAATATTCTTGCAGAAGCCGTCAAGGTTTTTATACTTGGCACCTCCATCGGTGCGTAGGATATGCTGCACCTTGCAATCAAACTGCCTTTCGAAAACGCCAGGAAATGTTCGAACTTCTTGGCAGCAATGTCTTTACTCTTCGCGAGGAATACACGAACGTAATTTGACTTGAAATCCACGAAATTTATCATGTATCTGTTTCCGAATCTATCTCTCGGGGTTATAGGCCCCTTGAGATCGGAGCAAATCACACCCCCGATTCGATCGGTTGGCGCATTATCACCACTGTCTTTCTTGGACCGTGGGTTCTTCGTTTGTTTTCCTTGCGCGCATGTCAAGCAGTTGAGTCTTCGGGTATCCGTTAACATAATCCCACTTTTGGGGTCTTTTGCTAACTTTTCCACGGCATCGTAATTTAGGTGACCCAATCGGGCATGGAAGTGCATGAGGGAACCTTTTTGCACGCCGGTATCGCCCTCAGTTTCCTTGTCGCTTTCTTGTAAGATCGCCATGATCGAGTCCCGATCGGAATTTACTGGGACGTCAACTATAACTTCAACTGCAAGTACTTTGTTCTCCTTTTTTATGTCGAAGATATGACGTTTGCTGTCACGGTGCCTCATCACGCGCCGACCACTGACGTACACCATTTCGCATCCCTTTTCTTCCAAAAGTCCATACGACAAGATGTTCCTCGAAAGGTTCTCCACATAATACACGTCCATGATCTTTAAGGTATGTACGGTTTCGTTTGACGTAACTTGTACTTGCACCCAACCTTTCTTCGATACCTTCAGGGTTAGTCCATCTGCTTGAAAGCACGTGCCGTTCACTCCTTCTACATCCCGCAGGTAGGTCTCGTTGTTGACAAGGTGCATGCTTGCACCACTGTCAAGTATCCAGCTGTTGCTATTCGACACCATTGATTTTTTTTGTAATTGCCAGCGTAAAATCAATTTTGTTGCTGGGTTGAACTACGTTTGTTTGCTTTCTTGATGTTTTCTTGCATTTTGAAGTCGCATGTCTTGATCTCCCGCAATTTGAACACTTCTTTTCCTTGGGCTTGTCTTCCACGTAATTGATTGTATCATTCCCGAATCTTGTGGACCCTCTGGCATCGTTTTCGATGGCTGCCGCAAATTGGCAAACCTGTTCCGCTTGCCTGAGGAAATCTGATCTCGTGTGATCGAACTTCGACATTAATATTGTCTTGAGTTCACTTGAAGCGTAGTGTACGATATTTTCCAGGACGAGAGGTTCACTTCCTCCCACTGCCTCGGATACGGCAACCATATATAGGTAGTGCTCGTTCCAGCTGCGTTTCGGATTTTTTCTGCTTGTGAATAACTTCATTGACTGAGCAGGCGTTATGGTCGTATTGAACGCACTCAGCATCTTGTTCATAATGTGAACGAGCGTTAGTGACTCGTTCCACCATGAATCCACTTGTCACTGATAATACCTTTCGGCTGTACCGCTTAGGTAATGTCCAAGGAGGTCGACCTTGATGTCCTCGCTCCATAGGTATCCGCACGCGGATTCAGCGATCGATATTTGTCGAATAAATATTGTTCCCCATTGTTTGAAACCGGCTCCGAGCCCCCGGTAGACCTCCTTTCCGTCTAAAACTCGGATCGAAAGTTTGCAATCTTTTGCTGTAGGTGTCCGGTACATCTGTTGGGGCGGTTGTCGGAAAGCTGCTTGAGGCGGTATCGGAACGCCTTGCTGCATTGGTGCACCTTGTGGCATTTGACCTTCATGGTTTCCATACACCGGTTGTGCTGGGAACCGAAAATCTGCCGGTGATGGGGTAGGTCCAACATTTTTCGCATCTGGTTCTTTCCAGTGCTCAGTTGGGTATGGTTTCTTTTCGGGCGTACTGTCAAAGGATGCCATTCGCATCCGAGTACCAAGCCTCATTGAGTTGTTGAAACCATATTCGTCCACGTTGATCCTTGAGTTCTCCAATTTTTCCATCCGTTCGGCTAGTCCTCGAACCAGCTTCAGTATCTCGGCTCCTTCGGCACCCAAACCTGCGTCCTTTTTTTCCTCACGACTATCACTGTCGACGACATTGTGACCTTTTGGGCTCATAACCTGTTCAAAAGTATCCTTTTCCATGTTGCAGTAGGAACTTAAGCTTAAGTCAAGTCGTAGTCGATAATGTTGAATATACTTGCACTTGTTTGTTGAAACTTATACCTTACTTTGTCAAGGTATAACAGTCGACGTACCTACCAAGTTAGACGTTGTCGCGTAGATCGAACACAGGTAATAAAAAGTGTATTAAGAAGTGATTAAGTATCTACCTATGTGCTAAAACCTACACTAAAAGTTACCTCGAAATAAAGTCGGTATGTGCTAAAACCTACACTAAAAGTTACCTCGAAATAAAGTCGGTTATGGTTCGAATACTTTTCACCCAACTTTACTTAAATATAGCAAAGTACCGTAAATCTCTCGAAATCCAAAGTAGTACCGTAATAGTAACCATTATGTAGCTAACATAATAATTAACATAGTGTCCCTGATAAAAGCAAAATATAATTCTTTTGCTTCCTTCCAAGCAAATTCTTTCTCTACCTTCTCTACCTTTACGCGCATCGTGCTATCACTTCAACAATTAATAGTGCGGTGGTTCAATTTAGGGTAAAGTTCACCTCTGTTTCGGTTGAAAAATGGGGGCATCTGATTGGTCAGATGGTGGTCGCCGTCGGCTGAGTCAGCAGATCTCTCGGTTATAAAATTAACTCACAGAGATGGATGACACACTGTTTTTGTTCAACCTTTTCACTTGAAAGGTCGGTTTGTGTTCTCTAACATGGTTGGCCCTGAAGTGACTCAAACAGAGGTAAACTTTTCCTATAGAGTAAAAGTTTTGGCCTTTCCTTCATTGGGGAAAAGCATAACTTGTCTTGCTGATGAATATCACTAAGTTTTACTGACATTTATGCGGGTAAAGAAATGAGCTCATGACTACTTGTTTCCTTCGTTTTTTATGGAAAATCGAACGTTTCGGATATGGTGAAAATTGTGCTGCGAATTGCTAAAGGCTAGATTGAATAATCAATTCCATAGAGAGAGCGTAATTTGTGGAAGTACCACACAACAACCTACACGTAGGGCTTAAAAATCAACCGCTCGTACCTCGTTTTTACCTAACATCCTGAAGCCCATGCTAATGTAGCTAAAAGCAGCCACCGAGAAACTAGTTCTGATTTCCTGTTCAGTAATGTGCAGTGTAAAGTAGAAGGCATCCCTGTCCCAGACACCAGTCGAACAATTATTGTTGTAATTTACGCGATTTTTCTTCTTTTGTTGGTTTCCTTACTCAATTCGTCACCGACTGCCTCACGATTCGCTTTTCTTACCAGTTCTTTTGCAGTTTTGCCGATAAATGAGACTGGTTTCTCTGCCATCGCTCTCAGTTTTTCCTTCACGTTGGGTTCACCAACATTTTCATCGGCTTCGGGCAGTTGGTTTATCAGACGTTCGAGCTGGTCAAGTGTCTCGATTTTATCTTCATCCTGGATCGAAGAGGGCCCGGTTGATTTGATTTGGTATAATGTAAAGAATTCGCTCCCAAAAGCCATTTCAGCGAGCTCCTCATCTTTCATTTTCAAGTCTTCCTCCTGTTTCAACCAGCGCATCTTCACCAAGACTTTTCTAATTGAGACACGAGACTTCAGACGGTAAGCCTTCCAATCATTGAAGCGTTTGGAATTAGCGTAGTCGCCTATGGCATCGGCTAGTTTTTTTAGATCTCTCGCCTCAAATTTGGAAGCGGGAGCTTTGATCGTTTTGAAATATTCGAATCCGAGAGCCATCAAAGTGAGACTGTAATCGTTGTAGTGTTTAAGCTTGTGTGTTCTTGGTAATGTTTGCACACCAGCTACAACATCATCGATATTGATGCCTAATTTTTCCATCCGTTGTGTGAAGACTTTGTTATTTTCTTTCAGATGCTCCACTTTCTGCTTGCTGCGCACTAACTCGTCATCAAAACCGCGACTTTTGCTCTTTCTAGTAGCTCTTCTTCGGTCTTGCCGATATAGCCAGAGTCCCCAGCAAAAGTTTGCAGCTTTTCTTTAACTGTGAGCTCGACATCATGTCGACTAGTCAGTTTTTCTATCAGATGGTTGAGCTGGTCAAGGTTCTCGCTTTTGGGTGGTGTAATGATTTCGTAGGCTGGAATCAGTTCGCTCCCAGAAGCCATGTCAACAAGCTCCATCAAACTCATCTCAAAGTGTTCATTGCGTGCTAACCACCTGATCTTCGCATAAATTACGGGAAGATTTTTTATTTTGAGCGTAACCCGTTTCTTCCACCTTAAAAATTCTTTTACTTCCTCCTTGTTGAAATCTGCTGAGTCTCTGACAATGCGGACGTGTTCCGGTTTAAATTTGATGCCGGATTGTTCGAGTTTATCAAAATATACGCTCCCAAAACCCATCATGATGAGATTTTGTTCGTCGTATGTTAAATATTTGTGTTTTTCTCGCAACCTCTGCACGCCAACTACAACATCATCGAAATTGATACGTAACTTTGCCATCCGTTGTGTGAACGCGTTGTTGCTTTTGAGGTGAGACAGATCCAGCTTCTTTGGCACATTTAGAGTTGCAGATAGAGGCTCAGCAATGCTCTTGTCTTTCGTCGATGACAGCATGGAGGATTCGAGAATAGGAGCTAGAGTACTGGAACTGCTCTCTCCATTTCTCATAAATGACGGTAAGACTTGGGGATCGAAGTGTGGCGGTGATCCTCCTCTTTCCTCTCCCGATTCTTCATCATGTACTCGAAGCCTTCGTTTGCCGTCAGCCAGGGGGCGTTGATCCACAACAGAATCAATTTTATCGCTTATGGGTGGGATCCACTCAGCACTAGAGCGTGCTAAGACAAACACTGCAACTGCTACCAAGAGTTTGTTGACCATATGAAGACTTGTTTTCTGTTGTTTATGGGGAAACTAAACTCTGTACCGTTTCCAATTAAATTGACCTATTGTGGATAGCACTCCACGTGTACCGGTAGCACACCGCCAGTGTCAGTAATGTACCGGTAAATTGGAGTATGTACCCTAAAATGCATGTAGGCGGGGCCTACTACTAAGAGCTAAAACTTTACGCAAATCGATAAGTAGAGAGATAAGTATAGTCCATTTAGTCTTTAACTATTGGCTATTATAAATTGATTGGCTCTCAACGCTAATTCTGGAACAGAAGAAACAAGAGAGGTATCTTGTCGTGGACGTAGGGTCGCCGGTACCAACTTGGATGGTGCTACGGATAGATTAAAAAAACGCATACACAATTGGAGCCTGGCCCCGTCCTCACGAAGATGTGGCTTCATACGCTCGTATGCAGCCACTTGGCTAATTTGGATCCGGCACTGGTTCCAGAAAAAATCATTATGTTCACGGAGCGTTCTCCGTTTTCCTTCATAAATGGCGTGGTTGCGCAGTTGCCATAACCAGGCCTGCGCAATTCCACATACTGCCCACCACAACGTTGCCATCTGATCGTGAAAAGCCTCCATTTTCAATCCGTACTTGAGGTACATATCCCTTATCAGAGCTGAAGAAATTTCCGGCGCCTGCCGTGTTGCAATACTATTTTTGTATTGTAATATTTCCCCGTGTGAGAGGGTATATCCAAACCATTGTTGTAAGAAACGTTTCCAGAGGCTCCGGGCGCTTAAACAGTCCCACAGGATGTGGACACAGTTCGTCTTGGTGCTAGAACACTCTGCCACAATGACACATTCATGATTCCCCTGTTCTTTCTGAAAATAGGTATTCAATTGCATTGTGGCTACCCTGTAGGTAACCCAGAGCTGGTAATCCGACAAAATGTGCCCATGCGTCCATATATCCCGTGGAATTTGTTCCTGCACTGAACACCACCACGAATCTTGACTTCTCCTAACAGCCCACTTCTGCGTCGTCATTGGCAACGTTACTGCCATCGCTTTGTGGTAAACCTGGGTGAAATGCTTCCGGATACCTACCGGTATCCTCCATATTGATTTCAGAGTATTAACCAGTGGCCACGGATACATGTGTATCAATGGATTCGGTTTACAAACCACCACCTTGGGTTTGGCCTCCATCCACGTGGATACCTCCAAGTGCTGTTGTGGTACCACTCTCCAATATATGCCGGACGGCTGTTGTTCCAGCCTGATTGGATAGGCGCTTGTAGCCTCTGTTCCTTCCAATAAACCTGGACTTATGACCCTCCAGGTGAATTCTTGGAGTATTTCCGGCGCCCGGAACATGTGAATAGGTGGTATCCTCCCCACGTAACTACTTACCTCGACTCTGGGCGATAGCAGAATAATCGTACAAATCCACTTGCACAACTTCGCATGCGTATGTAAATTTGGCTGTGTCGAGACAACCGACCATGAGAATTCATCCCGAGATATACGTTGAATACCTAAAGCGGAAATGAGCGCTTCCGGTATCCGATCATATTTTCTCGCTCCGAGACTGGTCGTTTGCTCCTCCCTCAACCACGGATTACCCGCCCAGTTGAATGTTCCCCAGAACGCTTCTAATTGTGGTGACAACATCCGTGATGAGGGATTGATTCTATGTCAATTTGAACAATCAAAATGTGATCCGGTAACAGGCCCCTGGAAGCTTTCGTCAACTTCAAATTTCTTAGGACATCTGGCAAATATCGTGATACGTAGTCATTCAATTTACGACTTTCGTCTGTGGTTGGCCCTAACCATTGACCCATGACCTCGGGTAACGTACTTGGCTGCCGTGGTAACACCGTGAGTTGGTGAGTCATAGCCTTACCGGATCGTCTTGGTGATATATAGGTGAGGTCGTCACCCAATCCAAAACCTCTCCATGACATCCATGCTTGTTTAAAAGTATTTTCTGCCATTATTAGCCATTTTGTGGCTTCCCTTAAACGTTGCACTCTAATAGCCACCGGTAGCGCTATAAGCCCAACACCTCCTGCTTGCTTTGGAGTGTAGATAAGATTGGGGAAATCTTATGTCTTACTGATATTCCTTTCTTGGTAGTGGCCTTCCATATGAAACTTTTCTGTAAATGTATCAGTCGCTTCAATACTTCTGCCGGTGGGTCAAACGCTTTGGCTGTGAACATAATTGACGGTATAACAACCGCGTTGAATAATGTCACTCTGTCTACTACCGACAGGTGACACTGAGTAGCCGTTACTAATCGTCTTTGTATATTACGTAAGCGAAGTGCCCAATTTCTCGTATCCATATTTCCATGTCCCAATTCATATCCCAAATATCGCACAAAATCCGAGGGTTGTACCACTGGTACACCGTACCAGTCTGATAATTGCACTGTCGGATCTAAAAAGAGGAAATTACTTTTTGCCAACTGTGGTGAAGCGATCGGAAAATATTGGGACTGAAGTGGACCACACATGGCCGTTGATTGGTGACGATAGAACACCCATCAACATATGACGGTTGATGGGTGGGAAAAGGTTGATCACGATTAAGAAGAAAAGGTGGTGGCCAACGGATATTTACGACGTGGAAGAATCAGCCAAGTATGGTCGTTAAACCCAGTCCCAGGCACTGGCGGAATGATGGAGATCACGATCACGATCGTTGTCACAGTCACTAAGTGGAGTTCTCGTGGATATAATAAGAAATAGTGACTGTTGACATGACATACCAAGCGCAGGGGACCAGCCGATCTCTGAATGGTATAGTGGTGGAAGCTGGCTATGATACGAAGTTACAGCCTGATCGGCTTGTCATGCCCGAAGAATGAAGATCAAATGATGAATGAATATCGGGCAGGTGGATTAACAGGTTGTATGAGTGATGTGAACCTTTGGTTGGTCCGAAGATGACGTGGCAAGGCCTGATCAGCCGAGATCAGTGTGGTATGGTTGTCCTGACGGTGTATTAAGATCGGAAGTGTGGTTTGGAAGATGAATTGAGTCGTGATGATGATGACCCAGAGCGTTCCCGAGGTGATCAAGGGCTGATCAGCCTGATCACCACCTGATCAGCCTGATCACCACCTGATCACTTGGTCGATCACTATGGCGATCGTGATCAGGGCCGATCAGCCTCTGATCAGCGTTGATATGCAAGGGCAAGTAAGTTCTCGGTTTGGTCGGACTATATATGAAGTGGACAAGTGCTGAAGAGCAGGTCTCAAGTGGTTTCAAGGTCGTTTGTTGAAGATCAGGATGGGTTGAAGATCTTCTGAAGAGTCGGGTCATGATCAGGGCAAAATCGGTACAGGTCAGCTTGAAGGTGCAGCCAGGATGGGCAAGAGAGTGTTACGCAACCGTGCGACGAAGTAAATAGGTTCGAAGTAAAGGTCAGGCATGAGTTGATGTATGGTACACAGGTATAGGACATTGCATATATAATAACAGGTTTAGATTTTCCCCCTAAAGCAAAGAGTCGCTCCGCCACGTGTGCGGTCATTGGGAGCACAGGGTTGATTAGTCCCCTCTTGCTCATCTATTTCCCGGTTAAGACGCGCTTAGACGCATTTGGCTTACCGGAAGACCCCCGACGGGTTTGTTTTAGGTGATCGAACCTCACCCTCAACGCGCACGTGTTTGGAACACGTTAATAATATTGGTAAAGGTTTTGTGGAGATAACGTTTGTGGATTACTGTAGAAGATCGTGGATTGATCGCGTTTTCTTGGTTTCGTTATATCTCTCTCGTTGGCTGGCCTGATCAGACGAACTTTCCTGATCAGTGCCTAGATACTGATTAAGTATCGACCCCAACCCGTTCTCCAGTGAAGATTTCCACCCGAGGACACCCCCCGTCTCGAGAAGGTCATCCCCTCCGACCTGATCAAGATCATCGTTTTCGTCACCGAGTCCACCTAAGTGAGTGTAATCAGCCCCGATCGACGGGTACACAAGGTGAGATGAAGTTAAACATAGATCCTGACGAGCATGAAAACCGGCCAGATGACCGGGAGGATCAGATCAGTCACCACAGTGGTGATTCATCTGATTCCGATGCTGATCAGGATCGACGGAGTACCCCCTCCGATAGTTGGTCGTCCGGGCCAGTGGGTATCCGGATTCCACCCAAGACTTCGGTCATGGATTTGGAAATCGGCTCCACCACACCACTTGCACTTTAAGGCCGGAGAGCCTACCAAAACTTTGTACAATATGTAATGCGGGCACCACCTGGGAAGCTTCCCGTAGAAAAATGGTCAAGTCATCGACGAATGCTGAGAATTTATGTTCATGCTGAGAAATACCTTCAACTGGTACAATACCCTGTACCTGACGTGATTGCATTATAGCCAATGCAAGCGGTTCTACCGCAATAATGAACAGTAAAGGTGGTAATGGACACCCTTGCCGAATCCCCGTTGTGACCGAGAAGGGCTCTGACAGCTCATTGTTGACTAGAAATTGCGCTTTTGTTCCCATATGGAATTCCTTCATCAAATCTATAAACTGTTGTGAGAAACCAAATAGTGACAATGTCGCGAAAAGATAGTCTCTGTCCAACGAATCGTAGGCTTTTGCGAAATCTAAGAACAAAATGGCTGCTCCTTCGCCGTGATATCCATTGTATTTTCTAGAATGATTGTTAAGGATCGCCATCATAATTGCCACAGCGTTATCCATACGGCGACCATTGACGAAACCTTGTTGGGTTGTACCAATAAGTTCATCCAGGAATGTTTGTAGGCGCGTAGCTAAAAATTTGCAAGTATTTTATAGCTTGACTGTAACAATGAGATGGGACGGTAATCTAGGGCATTGACTGAGTCCCCCTTCTTACGTAACGGGATAATCGTCGCTTGAAGGAATGATGCCGGGGGCGTTTCCCCACTCAAGATTCCATTACACACGCTTAGCAAAGGTTCGATAACGTCATCCACGTAATCTTTGTAGAAATCATTACCTATCCCATCAGGTCCTGACGCCTTTCGTCTGTTAAGTCGTTTTATAGCCCAACGAACCTCTTCGGCCGTTATTGGTTGTAGTAGATACTGGTTCTGATCGGGAGTAACTCGACGAGAAGCAGGGATAGTCATAAGGAAGTCAAATCATTTTTGAGCGTTTGAGGATCACATTCTCCATGTTTCACTCCGAGAATATCACCCCAGATCACGGAGAAGCGATTGGCAATAGTTACGGAATCTTCAAATGGAGATCCCGTACTGGATAAGATGTCTGAGACATGTTGGTCTCTTTCACGCATGGCTGTTTTATAGAAAAGCCACCGAATGTCATGGAAGGACCGGCGCAGACTATTGCCTCGTCTCATTGCAGTATTTAGTTGTATAGCTGATCTGGTAACTGTAATGATTTGCTTGCGTGATCGTGCATTATCATAGAGTAGGGAGCTAATGCGCCGTACCGTTCGGCGTCGCCGTCTAGCCACTCTCCTGCATGAGTGATATATTGCATCCTGACAGTTCCATATCCATTGGTCCCAAATTATCCCTCTGTGATTAATTCCAAATGCTTTTTAATTCGTGACTGGAAATATTGTTTCACATCCGGTTGATTGTGTCCATGAAATGGGTATCTGGGAGTCTTATATTTTCGTCGTTTCGGTGGTTTGGGTGCCGCCTCCGTGGTTAGAGTTAACGTGATTTGTTCATGATCTGAGTAGACTGGCGTATTTCCCACCTTGAAGGTGAGGAAACGTGGAACTAAAATTTCAGAGAAGTAGAACCTGTCAATCCTACTGGCTTGTTCTCCACGCCAGTAGGTATAGTGGTACTAGTTTGTCGTAGAATACTGATTCCAGCAGTATTTGTGCGTCCCGCAAACCATGAGTTTGTAATATTGTCGTCAAGACTTCACTTTCTGTTTTATCGTGACGTTCCACCCCTAAACGGTCGAGTATTGGTGATTCAACACAATTGAAATCACCTGCTAAAATAACAGGTGATTTAACTGTGAGTAATAAATGTGACACGTCCGCATAAAAATGTTCCCGCGATACGTAATCACCGGAGGGAGCATAAACGTTGCACAGTAGGATATCACACCACATGATAGCGATGAAGCGATTAGTCCAGTCGCTCTGTCGCCACTTCGTTATCTGATCCGCTACAGCTGGATTAAACAGAATTGCAACTCCCCCTTATTTCTTGTCTAAAATACTCCATACTGATAAAGTAATCTCATTTTGGTAGTGTTCCCATAAATGTTCCCATTTCACCTCCAGTTGTCGTGCCTCAGAGAAGATGTGATATGCGTTTCTTGTAGAAGGATAAAATGCGGCTGTAAGTTAGAATGGGAACCTCTCCACGCTGTCATCCAATCCGAAACGTCTTCCTTCTTGAATCCACGCACATTCTGACTTTGAAAATTTACCTCCTTGAGATCCGGCCCTCCCTCTAGTATGATACTCGGACTGATATTCAGATTCCTTTATCATTCTCATGAGGGAATACTTATCATAACCAGCTAAAGTAAAATAGTGATGTTCACTGTGCATTTTTGGCAGTGGGTCGTCATTCAGTGAAGTGCCCTTAATGACGTTCGGCCCGTATACAGGCCGGAAGGGCGTCCCTCGTTGCTTCCGTTTCATCAGGTACTGAAGCACACGCGGTTCGAATAAAGATGTCCATTCCATCCCAGGCATCTGTTTGTCCTTCTACAATCGCCTGCATTAATTTCGCATACTCTGTCACCATATTTCGTGTGGCGAAGTGCCTTTGCAGCATAATTAAAATCGAGTCGGTAGGCTGGTGGTCTTCCCCTATGATGGCCGCTAACTCGTCAGCATATAGAAATGCGCATAAGAGGCATCGCGCAAGTGTTAATGAATGAGTCGGGGCGCACATTCGGATTAACGGACTGTTCCCATATTTGGCTTGTTTCATCACTATCCAATGTTGAGAACTGTCCATCACCGCCTGTCGATGCGAGGGATGTGAAAGATTTGCCCAAATGACCTCCCAATCCTTAAACCATTCCTCAGATAGTCCAGTCACTATGCCCCGCTTACCTTGACTAATCATCCCTAACCAGCATTGTTCTCTCCATGGGTTTGTGAGAATGTGGAGTAATTGTGGATCTATAGTGTCTAATAAGTGGTATGCTCCCGAACATTCCTTTAATAGGTGTAATAACCGATTACCTTCCATAGTAATTGCTTTTTTTCCAAATCGACGTTGGTGACGCTAGAGTTGGAAATGGAATTTTTGTTGCTCGTTCCCACTCATGCTGATATGCGTCCCAACGATCAAACCATTGTTGACTTGAATTGTCTCTACCGTTACAGGCATCTCCCATTGCTTCAAAATCATCCATAATTTCTCGCTGAATGGGCCGTGGAGGTTCCTCTTCTGTTGGGGTATCACACATGGGGGTTTTATCATCTCGCACGCATCTACGTTTGTGCTGAGGTTCCAACTCACTGCATACTGTGTCTTCACTGTCCTGGGATGGAATATACTCAGATGCCGAAGTATCTGGCCCTTCGAGTAACGATTGCTCTTCACCTTGTAATTGGTTTTACCAAATTTAATAATACCACTGTTCCAATATGGGGGATGATATTTGGTATGTCTGCATAACCTTTGCCCAGACTGATTCCTCTTCTAAGTTAAGCCGTAGAATTTGTTCCTGCTCCGGCGCTGATAGCCGTTCCACTGTTTCACCTAAGAAATATAGTAGTTCACATAACCGGGGATCCTTCGACACGATGATTTGATTAATTTCCAACCTCAAGTCGTGATGGATCGTGGGACCCTGTAGACGGTGCAGAAGGTCGTCAAAGTCCCCCTCCCATGCATCCGGATCCCACGGTGATTGGGTACTGTAAGTAGTCATTTGACTACTTGTAGACCCCTCGGATTCCTGCTCACTACTCTTACCCTGAGAACTCTGTGAGGTATGGTCATCCTTCATAACTACATCCGTGTCTTTATATTGAGTGATATCCCTGGTGGACGCGCATTCTAACGCAGGCTGCTTGACATCGTCAAAATTTTCACTCTCGTCGTCACTTATACTGTGACCTTCACTTCCACTTTGCCCACTGTCCATTTCTTGATCTGGGGGTTCAATCAGCCCCTCTTTACTTAGTCGTTCTCCATACAACAAAGTCGAATAATGTGCGTTATCAAAATGTAACAATAAGGGCCACTTTTCCACTTGCCCGGGGAATTCTTTCATCCTGGCTAAAACTCTCTAAATGCAGTCCATAATAGTGATTGGGTATTCCCCACTCGTGGAATATTGTCGCTGTTGTTTATGTCTGAGTTCCGGCACAAAACATATCGCTCCCGGTTTTCCATTCATGTCGTGATGACTCATCACATAGATTTCCTTTTGGAGAAAAGTACTAATACTCACTAAAGTATCGTTACTCCCCCACGCTTGTACATGAACGATATCGTCCAATTTTGACCCGCTGCTCGCATACGTTTCCAAGTATGCTTTAAATTCCTTAAGTGATTCTTTCGCTGATATCTTATCGTACCCACGTCCCAGACTCAGTAAAGTCTGCTTCCGCACTCCGTGTGGAAACTTCAAGTCAAAGTCAATTAGCGCCCTATTTAGACAGCCTTCCTTGAGTTCCGTAGCTAATCGTTCGATCACTGTTGGCGGACACCTCAGTAAAGACGAACCAGATAAAGATTGACTAACTGCATGTACCTGGCAGTTGCCAGTCGCTGGGGTATTGACGTGAAGAAGTTGAAGTAGTTCAACTACTTGTGGGATATTCGTAATTTCCCCTATTTCCTTCTGCTCCACTATTCGTCCATGTGAGCTTCTGAACTTTCCACATTGTTCTTCCACCTCATGTAGAATAGTGTTGATAACTTCTCGATTTTTGCTTTCCTTGATTAGGAGACTGGTGTTCTTCTTCTGTTTAATGGCTGAACCCCCGAGACCCGTTCCTGTTAATCCTCCTTTTGTTTTTGTTCTTTGCACTTTCGGAGAGCGCACAGTGGTGGTAGCCGTCGGGCTATCTTCCTGTTTGATAGATCTCTGACTCGTGGAGAGTCGTGATGCAGCTGACATCGTCCCTTCAGTATGCATACTTCGTACTTCTTGAGATATCGATACCCCCTGGTTGGTTAGAGGTCTCTCCGCTGCTGGGGGTGACGCAGTAACACTGCCCCTTCCTTAGGAGGACCTGCTTACAGTGGTCCAGGTGTTATCAACTGGAGTCTTCAATCTTTCGTCTGACGGTGGTTTCGCCAACTCACCTTTATGCATCTTGTCTGAAGAGTGAGGTTGAGTCTCCTCTGTATGGGATTCAGCAATTTTTGCCGCTGGGGCGTCTGTAGGGTTGGGGCTACCTCCCTCTAATTCCTTGTCCGATGTCAGATCTTCCTGTGTGGACGGTTTCACTTCCGATAGTTCCTGTTGTTTCCGTAAATTTGTCTCGGCTGCCAACTTAATTTCCTCCATACTCGTAAGAGTTGATTTAGGTAAGGAAAGACCCTTAATCTGATCTTTGGTGATAATGAGGCACCCTTCCTTCTTGAGTATTTCGGTGGACATCGTGCACGCACGCATGGGGTGTCCATCCATCCCACATCTCATACACTGTCGCTTTCCTCGCATATTGGGGTGCTCCACGACAATCAACGTGTCAAACCAGACAATACGTATAATTCCTTGTAGGGCCGTCGGACAGACATCTGTGTAAAATGTTAACTCCCATTCCGTCGAAGTTGATGAGAAAGGACCACCTTTGTCCAAAAAAAAATCCTCCACGTTGAAACCAACACCGAACATTTCATGTAGACTTCCATAGAATTTCACTAAGTCAATAGACCTGGTGATGTTCTTCAAGACACATGTGTATGTTCCATGTTGTTGAAACATCTCTCCATTTGTATCCAGCTGTTGGTCCCACGCCGACCCCTTTTTACGAAGATTTTTCTTATGCATATTGGTAAGTGTATGGTCGAATCGGTGAAACGGTACCTTGATACCGTCAAATTTTTCTGCTATTGAACGTGTAAAAAAATGAAAATAAAACGCATGAGTGGCCGCATTATAACTGATCGTTTTGACCTGAGCGATCATTGCCCATAATTCCTTGGTCCCTTTTCCCCTTGCCGTGGCTGCAGTAGATATACTTTCCTGAATGCTGCGCGTGTTGAGGAATGCCTCTTTTATCGGACTTTCCCCTTTTAGGTCGAAGATCAAACATCCTTCTTCTTGAGCCCGTATAGTTTGTACTAATCGTACTTGCTCACCGAATGGCATCATTCGTTTAATAAATTGTGGCATTTGACGGGCTAAAATAGTCCCCTCCACGAGGCCTTGGACGATTTTCCACTCTTCTTCAGTACCTTCACGACATTGCAAAGGTACGTTTTTCCCATACATTTGCTCACATATCTTGCGTAACGATTCAATTTCATCAGGTTTGTATACTGATGTCTTAAATAGAAATGGTTTTTGCACTAGCTCCGGTTGTGATGATGAGGTCGTCTCTCCCTTCACTTTTTGTGCCCATCCACCTAATTGTGCCCCACTCGGGGTGGCACCCTTGACCTTCTCTTGACCAATTATCTTCCATAGTATGGTTTCCAACTTCATAGTCGACTTCTGTGCCGTGTTTACAGCTTGGAGAATGCGTTGCTTCCAGCCCCCCATTCGTCGTGCTTCTTTACCACCATCTCCTCAAAAAGCTCTAGCATTCTTTCCACCTCTTTGGGTTTCAATTTCGGTAGCCTTTTCGCGATGGGCGATAATCGTGACAAAGGCCCCTTGCCTTTAACATAGATCTTGTCAAAAAGTTCCTGCATTAGATCCGCCCAGGCCTGGACACTGGTCTGTGAGTTCACGGCCTGGGAGAGTCCAATCCGTAATGCACTCGCCATCTGGTCCGCTGAGTATTCGGGTTGACTCTTTGATTTGAGTACTCCCCGTGAAGTTGGCGGTCCTGTGTCGACTGAAACCCCCGGTGTACCCGAATTCTCCCTGCTTTTACTTTTCTTTTGAATCTTCACATCTTCCTGTCTTGACTGAACTACGTCGTGCCGTATGGCTTCAGAGTCCTCTGTCTGGTCCATTGGTTCGTCGTGCTCCTCATGAGTGGGAGCCTCCCTCTCTTGACTCGGGTTTTCCCGCCCACTACCGCCCTCTACCTGTGCCGGAGCAGTGGGGGGGAGTAAGATTCCCCGTTGCAACAATACCGGTACTGTTACCGGTATTATAGGTGCCTTTGACTGGCTAGTGCTCGTCGACTCCTGGGAGTCGGGGACGACATCGTCCCCCTGTGACTGTAACACGGTAGTCTGCCTCGCCGAGTTGTATTCCCCCTTTATAATAGGAGGATCCGGTGGATGCCCGGTCCCTAGTCCGGGATCATCCATGGGATCAATGCTACGCTTAAAAGCTTCCTTAGTTGATTGTCCGATTCGCTTTAACCCGGATACGGCTTTTATTGCAAGTTCGGAACCGCAAATCGATAAGTATTACCTTAACTTATTTTAGGACTAATCCTAGTGATCCGATCTAGGTTCGAGTCATTCTGATACAGACGATTGCGCGTCCTCTCAAATCGAGACACGCGGAGGTAACCAAAGCTAACCCCTATGGTCAGACAGTGCTTCTTCGTGTGAAATAACTTGGTACACACTTCGAACCCCACGTCACGTATGAAAAGGTTAGTGTTTTACACATAAGTTTGGTATTTTGCACATAATTTTGGGTAGCCCTCTACGAGTGCTTGTCATAGGCGACCACAGCAATTTTGACAGGGTTTTGTAGTACCGTGGAAACATAGGTACCGCCTTTAACATGCATTGTACGGTATTATTATTGCTACAGTCACCAATTCTCGCAACGTTTTCGACCCTGGCTACAGATACTCCACCATATGGATGGGTGCTTCGACAGAAAAAGTCCATTGTACGTCCATACTTTGAATGAGTATTTTCACAAATACTGTATCGAAAAAGGTGTTGCATCCACACGTGAAGGTTTGCAATGGTCAACAACCCTTCAACAAAGCTACACCAACTTTTTACCAAACCCTGCCAAACATGTTCACCGATGTTGACCCACTTCCTCGAATTTCTAACCAATTTTATAGTTGTCGTTATCTAATCGACAAAAAAGGGGATATTGGGGTCAAAGGGGTATAATTCGTCACGCGATACCCAATGTAGGGCTTGCCCCAAAAAAAGGATGTCAAACGAGTGTTATTTTTACACGCTAGGTTTGCTGTCTTTATGTCTAACTGTGGTAAAGAGACTTCGGAATGAATTACAGCCGGGTATGAAATACACCTGGCTGAGACTACCTTTTGATTGGCTGAAATTGCTGTTCAAGAGTGCGGGCGCTGAAAGACCGCTGCCGGAGGTGTTTGGGAGTACTCACAAGCGACAGATTAGATGCGGAACAGCTGGCGGCACTAACGGGTAGCGATTACCGCCCAATGGATTCTATAATAATTCTGTTTCAGCGACATTTTAACGCATTAGTATTTTTTCCCGATATATGCATCGAAAATCAAGGACTTGGAGAAAGGACAATTCCAAGCATGGGTGCATCTAGCGGAGTTCATGCAGTCTGTGGATGTTTCTAGGCTAGGACAGCACTCGACGGAGGAAGAGTTTCATCATTCGGAGGGTTCACTCCAAAACCATTACTGACGGTACATTTACGAATCATCTTTATGGTCACCAGTAATTTCACTTGTCGTCATTAGATATATACAGATAGATGCATTTGCTTCGAGATTTAGAGTTCAAACCAGAGCACGATGGTTCCCTTCAAGTCAAAAGTAACCAAGATAGAATCACCGCATATTTCGGTGCGCATAGGCGGATAAGCACACGTCCACCATAATCGGCGTGCCCTACTCTGTCCCATTTCTGCGAATTATTTATGATGGCAAGTTTATGTACCGGCAGACTCACTGCTTCCACTCTTTCTCCCCATATATTGAACCAGTAACTGGGATGCCCCCAATCCTATTCCGTTTACCCCAACCAGCATTGATGTCACCACGCCTTCGTTAAAATGACTAGAACATCGTTGGATCAATTCTAAGATATGATGTGTACCTGGAACATCTTTTAAGAGATGTAACAAACGGTTCCATCTATTCGAGCATCTTGTTTCCAAATGCCTTGGATGGCTTCCACCCTGGGGAACTTAAAATTGTTTTGTCGTTTCTAGAGGGACTGTAATGGATTCCAACTCTCACAACCCTTCTGGTAATCTAAGATTTCGATAGAAGAGTCATCGATATTTTTCTTGATGTCGTCAATCAATTCCCGTCGAGGTGTCAAGATCTCCCGATGGTGAATGTTGTCAGTACCTGGTTGTAAAGGAGCCGGATTAATGTTGTATAGATTTGCTGGCGATCTGGTACATAACCGTTTATTTTTATGTCCGATTGTTCTTGTTCCCTTGAACCAGTTGGTGCGAGTTTAACTAGATGGGTTGTCAAACTCCTGAAGAAGGTATTCCGGTTGAGATTGGTGATCTTGCCAGATTTTGGTATGCCACTGATACAAAATAGGTTCAGAAATGGGTAAGACTGTAAACCCCATTCACGTACTTTCGCATCATTCAAATCCGTGTGTAAAAGCATATCCTGCCCAGGCAAGGACAGACGACCTACCGTCTCCGACAAGAAAAAGAATACATCGCATAATCTTGAATCTTGAGTGTGTATGATCTGTTCGATCTTGCATGTAAGCTGGTGATAAATGGTTGGCTCTTGTAATCGCTCCAAGAGATCATCGAAGTCACCCTCCCAAGCATACGGAAAATATGCGCAGGATTGGGACCAATGACGAATGAAAGATTTTGAGTGGATTGGTTGAAGGCACTATTCTGGTGAAACAATTACCTCAATTTATCAAACGATTATGACTATTGAAGATCAAGTGCGTCTTGTACAGACTATCCGGGTACAACTAGGCTAGATGAAGGTGATCCGGATCTCGAAACCAGGACATTTAGAAGTTGGCCGGCCGGACCAGGTGGAGCTGGATTCCGTTAAGGGTGATTATAGGGGGCCAAGGGGCGGATCGGTTACGTGATGTACGTATGAAGGTCCCTAAGAAAGGCTATGTCCCTGTGGAATCTAAATGGGATACCGAAGGTGGATGCGTGGCCTTGAAAAGGGAATCGGAGTCAACGGCCAGGTCTTGTTCAGGTCGAGGTGGATGGCTATCCAGATCGGTCAGGCTATTTGGTGTACGGTACACAAAAGCTATCCATGTTGAGCTGGCCGCTTTTTTTCAGGTAAGACCTATAACTATCCAGCTAGGTTATTTTGGATAGGGTACACAAAAGGTTGTATTGGATATAGGGATAAAATCAGTATACGTTTCGCTTTCTAAGACGCAAGTCATCATTGGTTCACAGCAGAGGGCTAACGAGGTCCCCTCTAGCTGCTATTGGTTTACCCGGGGAAGGTTGAAAGGAACCCACCAGAAGTCCCCTGTCCGGGAGTCGTCGTGGATCCTATACTCAACTCAAGTCGCCCGTGTTTTGAACACGGTTTATCTCTATTGGATAGTGTGGTAACGTTTTGGCTTACTGTGAAAGATTGTGGAGCATTGCCTAGATTTCCTATTTACACATAAGATTGGAGTAATCCCTTTGTTATCTTTGGTTAAGCTGGCCGATCGATTGTTCTCGGTCCAACCTTTGCGGTATATAAAATTTCAAGTATAACGACAGCCTGCTCCCCGGTAAAAATTTCCGCCCAGGAGCAACCCTAGTCCTCACCCTCGTCCCCCTATTTTACGGACTTTTAACTTTTCGCCCAAGAGAGAGCACAACCGCCAGTGCTGGCGGGTACACAAGGTGAGCTTTACGAACATAGATCATCCAAGTCGTCACGACCAAGGTGATGCGAGTGACCGATCCAGCCAGCTGGATGCTGGCTCGGATCAAGACCT
>MIQA02009909.1:0-19551 GCA_001887855.2 Sclerospora graminicola | reverse complement strand
ATGGACGGAGTACCCCCTCCGACAGTCAGTCATCTGGGCCCCCCGTGGGTGTTCGCATCTCAGAAGGAAATTCTGAGAGCGACTGCACTACAATGGTGCGCTAGCCCGGATCGCTTGGTGACCCTGGATATCACCGCGAGTCCCTAGTGGGCGAAAGACCAAAACCGGTCGAATTTGTTGAAGACGTTGTGTCAGCTGCATTGGGGAAAGGCAAATCGCCCCCAATTCTGATGAAGATGGAATGATGCGATGGTCGACTCGGATTGGGGGAGTACGAGGTCGACATTAGAGAAGTTACCCCCTGGTGGCCCCTACTGGAGATGGTTATGATGCCGGTCACTATAGTGCTGGTCACTATGCCCCATCTATCTCAGACAGCCACGTGGCCCTCATTGGAGGACTTTTCGATCAGCTCAAGCAAGCCGGTATCAACACCGGCGCTTTCGATCCGAACCGGTTATCCGACCTGGAGGCAGATAGGCTGAAGAAGGCATCCAGCGCGCCACACGACCGATTGGTACCGCTAGTGGGCTGCTCTCCATCGCAGAAGGTGGCGGCAACACCTGAAGCGACTCCACCTTCACCACCGGTACCAGGCCGACCGGCAGAAATACATTCAGGTTCTTCACAGTACGAGTCTGCCCCATTAGAAGTAGATTCGACGGACTCATTTGTGGGTATTACCCGCACGACGCTTGGCCCTAGGGGAGCAGCGCGTGTGGCAATGGCCACGAAGTTTGGGGGATACAAAGATCATGATGCGATCGGAAGGAAGCCAGACAGCATAGCGTTCAGACCCGGACGGCGATGGCGGATACAGATCCAAGGGGCGAAGACGGGGAATAAAGAAGGAATCCCAATACGACAGCCAAGCTGGACCCCTCAAGTGGATTCTCAAGGTAGCCCTCAAGTACCGTACCACCTTAGAGCATGTTTTCGGCGATGATGGAAAGATACAACGTCGGGCTAGTGCAGACCGCGGCAGTTCAGGGCCACAGGACCAGGCGGAGAGTCAGGTGCCCGAACTAGTCCAACATTAAGCGGGGGGGCAATCGACGAGGACATGGAGTCAGTGCAGACTAGGCAGAGTGAGCCCCGTGCCGTCTCGCCAAGTCGCCGTCCTGGCCGCCTACCTGGACGGTCAGCGAATAGGAAGTCGTCACTCAGCGACGCTGATATGAATTCTGTCAAGTCAGCCAGATGCCACTATGATCCGGATGACCTGGATCTGGGGATGGCTCGCCGAGCCAATATGACCTCAGTCCAAGCGTTCGATCCGGACTCAGGGGCGATTGCTATGGTCCGGATGTCATCCACGTCCGAGTTGAAGGATTTCACTGGATAGGACATAAACGACGGTCGGGCCCGATGATGGATAAGCAAGACGATGTCAGTATTCCTCAGAGATCGTATGCCGGACTATGAGAAGTATCTGATTTTCGGAGACCTGATGAAAGTTCCAGCAAAAAACCTGGATCCAGCAGCTCAGCCGGGAAGTCCGAGACGATTGGAGGGAGCTGGTTGAAACATTTGGAGAACAATATTGTGGATCGGGAACGTCGGTGGCACGTCAGTACTTCCATACCAAGAAGCGGGCAGATGAGACCCCTCTGGAATATCTCCATCATTAGAATGTCACAGGAATGAGGGCAAACATACCGTTAAGAAAGATGCCAGCCGGTCGGAAGCTTCCCGAGAACACGCGGAACATTTTATCAGCACGTTGGACGACCGAGAACTGGCAGACCAGCCCGCGCTGTTGCGACTTAAGAATACTACAGAGCTGGAGCTGACGCTACGGACTTACCAAAGGGCTAAGAAGCGAAGCCCCAAGGCAGCAGTTGGAACAGGCAGGTACAGTTCACGTTTTCACCCGGATCAAGGAAGCCGGCTGCCATCCACCAGGACGGCCCGAGCCGTCCGCATGGTGGCCCGAGAGTCGGATGCGACCAGTTCGGAAGAGGAGTACCAGCGGTCTGGGGGCGAATCCGAAGAGGAGAAATACCGGTATCTTTTCTCGGCGGAACCCAGTCAGCAGTCCAGGCCACCATCTAGGTTAGGCCAGCAAAAGGTTTTTCCGGTTCGAACTGACCAGGATTATCCCAGACGGAAGTGCCCCCACTGTGGGTCCATCAAGCATGACGACAGAAGCTGCTGGAAGCGGCTGACCTGCATGAAGTTCGAAAAGAAAAAACATCAAGCTGAACACTGCCTGTTCACCTGCAAGACTTGCGGAGAAGTGCACGAGGCTGGACTCTGCCTTATCGAGGAGTTTTACAACCAGATGAAGAATATATATGTCCCGACCAAGCACGCTGGAATGTTGCCACCAGGGGTGGAAATGATGTTAAACTAGATCGCTCGCCAGGTTGGAATCTGGTTTGAGCCGAGCGGTCTAGTGTTAGTATCTATGCATATGTTGGTAAGGAGGATTATCGAAAAGTAAACGAAGCGTAACCAACAATACATGTAAGTTTGACGATTACGTCACCCGATTTCCGGGCAGCAAGGCTGACCCTTTCCGGGTAAGCAGTATACGAATGGACGAATATTCTCGGTCTGAAGTGGTTTTGGGATTTACTTTATTACCCGGTGAATCACGAGGTTATTGGAAATACCATTCGCTAGATAAGTGGTTCAAGAATCCCGAGGCCGATGGTAAGATTAGTAACCAGAAGGTCACTATGCTTTTTGACTCTGCCGCAGAAGTGTCCATCGTCGATAGCACCTTTGCTCGTAAGGTTGGATGTAAAATAGATGAGACGAAGCGGCAGCATTGTATCGGCTTTGGAGAAAATTGGTACATGACCCAAGGAAGAACAAGATTTAAAATTACGCTGACTGAGTCGTTGGGTGTACTACTTTACTGCCTGGGATGGTAGGCTAGCCGGGCAGGACGCAATTCTGGGGATGGATTTTATGGTCCCAGCCGGCCTACTTCTGGATTTACCTCATGGTACATTGACGTTGCCTGATAAGGTGCAGATCCAGCTGGCTGTTCGGCGGCCTCTATACGGTGCCCACGTCCAGTTCCTCAAGTTAGGTCAGTTTGTAACGGTGCCAGTGGGAAGGATGGTGGAAGTAACTGTGCGGACATAAGACAGTGGGATAAGTTATGGCTAACTAGGGGCGATAGTTGGGTGTACTTGTTTGTTAAAGGGGAAGGTCGCCTTAATAGCATAAGCGTGACCAACATCTCAGAGCAGCCCCTCACCTTGCATGAGGATGTTATCATTGGAATGTGGCTGGCCGAGGACAAAGTACCCCGCCAGCCAGGTTATGTCACTATTGGCTAAAGACGCGATATCGAGTGGCAAAACCTGGCCCACCAGGCAACTACAGATTTGGCCAGATAGGAAGAACCTGTGGAGGAAGACTATACTCAAATGGTGGCTAAACCCGAGTACCGGACGCCTTCTAGAATATTGATGCGGAGCCGGCCATCGCCGAATCAGACTAAGCGTGCCGACCAAGATCCCGCCCCAGTCGCCGGACTGGTTTTGCCCACACCGTCTAAGACGGGTGAACAGCTGGAGACAAGTCGAAGTCTCATGTGAGTCCACCTCAGATGCTGGCCTGACCGGTGCGCACGATGATGCTAGATCGACTAATCCTGACTTGGATTCAAAATTAGCTGAGGGTGATCGGGACGGAAAGTCGTCTGTACTGGATTCGGAATTAGACGAAGATGACCGGGACGGAGAACCCCCTAACCTGGACTCGATATTAACCAACGCAATCCAGGATGGGAAACCACCTGACCTGGATTCAGGATTAACTGAACCCGACCAGGTCTGCATCCACGAAGGGAACAACCTATATGTCGAAGGCATGGAAGGTCAGATGACAGTGCTACCTGAGGTGACTCCCTGCCCGCCAGCAGTTACTATGGACGTTCTACGGGTTGGAGACCCAGACATGAAAACTCCAGAGGGGATCGGCTGGATAAAGGATATCATATGGAAAAGGAGACATCTGCTGATCGTCCCAGGTAATACGCTACCTCCGTCCGCCCATGGGGCGATATGCGAAATCGATATGGGTACCGCAAAGGCGGTAGCGCAAATGTGCCGAAAAGGTCGCCCCCCAGTATCTGGAAAAGCTGTCAGAACTCATTAAAGGACTGCTAGCTACCAAGATCATCCAGCCATCCACCTCGCCATGGGCGTCACCTATCGTAGTCATTATTGAGAGAAAAAGAACGGGGTGGATATAAGGCTGTGCATTGATTACCGATTGGTAAACCGGATAACTAAGCTAATTGTTTACCCGATGCCGTTGATTAAGGATTTGTTGGAGGATCATGACAAAGTTTTATGGCATTGCTAGTTGGACATGACTAGTGGATTTTGGGTGGTCTCTACGGAGATTTCCCAAGCCGGTCGGTCGTAGACCGGCTCGGAAAATCTCTGCGCTCGTTACGCCCTTCGGGTTGTTCGAGTGGAACCGAATGCCGTTTGGCCTAACCGATTCTACGCAGATTTATCAGCGACTAATAGATAACGCGTTGTAAAGGCACTTCAAGATCAAGGCAGACCATGATCCTGCCCTGGTCGGTGACGTGTTCACCTAGGGTGACCCTGACCCCGACTCAAAACCTTCAGTTTTAGGGCGGCAGTCCTACATCGATGACATTCTCGTGACGGCTACTACTTGGGATTTGTTATGTAAAAAAGTGGAACAATTGATGATTACGTGTGAAAAGTGGAATCGCTTGATTAGTGTGGTGAAAAGCTTCTCGGGGAAATTTAAGGTGACCTATTTGGCTCACCAGGTTTCGACTGCTGGACTGGAAGCCAATCCAAATGATTTGGAGTCTTTGAGTAAACTGCCTTTCCCGCGGTCATTGAAGGCCCTGAAAACCTTTTTGGGCAGTTTGAACTATTACAGTCGTTTCATTGAGGACTTCGCGGTCTATGCTGCTGTTTTATATAAGTCACGAGAGGTGGATTACCACAAGTTGAGAGAGCAGGATAGGCAAGGAGAAATGCCGACGGGCCAGCAATATCTGCCAATGATATGCTGCCCGGGTAAACTGTTTCGGCTAATCAGATGCTGCCCCCGTCCACCCAGACAGGCAGCCGGTTGCCCACGTCCAGTGCGGCTCGGCCAGCAACCACATGACCAGGGCAATGGTTGCCTTCGGTATGCTGAACGCAAAGATAGCCACACCAGATCTGAAGCCCTTCGATGTTAAAAAGGTGCCCGTGGTCATCATCTATGCTAACACGTCGGCTATTTCAGCTGCCCTTGTGCAGGACCATGATGGAGTGTATTGTCCTGTGATGTTCACCAGCCGGACTCTGAAGGCTAACGAAGTTAACTATGGGGTGGTGGATAAAGAAGTTTTGGCTTTACTACGGATGCTGGATGTATGTTAGATTATGTTGGTGTTTCGCCTTATTAGAGTATTATCCAGACGGTCGACCCTGTCATGGTTTCTTACGACAAATGGAATTGATGGCCGGCTGGGTAGATGGGCTGCGTTGTTGTCTCAGTGGTCTCTAGAAGTGATCAAGAGCACCAAAGGAGAAGAGGAGATACTGGGCACATTAGCGGCCAGCATCACCCCAAGGGCAGAAGTGGAGGAAGCGCTGATAGCGATAGCGCCCCGAAAGCAGCCACGACAATCCATCACACTCCCGCCACCGACAGTTGGTCCAGCGGAAGAGCTGATGGTTCTGAGCGTCGACGGGTCTGCGAGCGTCAAGAAATGAGTGGGCACCTATAGCGCCATCTTGTGGAAGCTGCCCGAGTGGAAAGTGGTCCCCGCTGCCTCTGACTTTACGCCTAGGATAACAGTGAACGAGGCGGAGTACCGGGGATTGTTGCTTTACCTAGATTTGCTGGCCGGTCAGACACAGGGGCGGATTATTATATACGGTGACTCCAATCTAGTGATCCGACAAATCACTGGGGAGATAGACTGCAAGGCTCCTCGAGTAAGGCTGTTGAATGATCGGGTCATGTTAGCTCTGAGAAAATGTCCAGAGCATAAAGTGCTACATGCTAAAAGAGAATGGAACAACAGCGCAGGCCATCTGTCCACATTGGCCATGCGAGACCAGGTCGGCCTCACAGTTTCGGATCCAGTTATGTTAGATGAGCTGGCGGAAATGAACTGGTTACCAGAAATAATCGGATCAGCCAAATGCGAAATCCACCCACCCAAATCCAACCAGTTCGGAGAAGGAGGGTTTGATGACCAGGCTAGTGTAACAGATAGACCTGGATGAGCCCTATGGCGACAGAAGGTCCCTCTAGAGGAACCTTTCAGCTGATCTGGCATTACCCGGCCCGGGCTATTAGCCGATACGGAAGAAATGGTTGGACAAGAGAATGGTGATAAAAGAATCATTGACGACATATTAGATTGGGTAACAAAAGTAAAAATGATTAGGCGGGCCAGGTCGCTCTTCACTGTGGACGATTATACTTGCCGCGGATCCGGGAGACTCGAAATCCAGGATGATCGGAGGGCTTGTTACGTTACTGATTGCGCCAAGGATCCTGCTGAACGATATATTCCAAAGACTCAGAAAGGGAGGTAGTCCGGGCTAAGGCACCAAGGCCAGGATACCATGTTCCGCTCTCTTCCGACTCTTTCCTCGCCTTCTTGGATTGAATCTCCCTAGGAAGACGCAATTGATCATTGCAGGGGATTTTAACTGCGTCGAAGTTCCACTGTTGGACCGACTAGAAGGTGAACGCGACTTAACGTCTGAAGTCCAGGGTTTTAAAGACTTTAATCTCTTAGACGCGCATCTGGTACCTATTCCTTTGGATGAGGACTTTCCTGTGGATTCTTTACATTCTTATATCTGGAGAGGATCTATCGCTAGCAGAATCGATCGTTCCTATATTTCGGAGAAATGCAACGATGGGTAAAAGAAGTACAAGTTGTAACCCAACCAGTACAATCCGGTCATGAACATCTTGTCTTATGTCTCGCAGATCCGACCGTGCATAGAATAGCCGAGATGAAAAATTGGTTTATCTACCCAGTACGTTGTGAAAAAAAACAAGCTAGGTTTCGTGAAATTCAAGCCTAAATAGCGTCCCAAAACAGCAAGTTGACCAAGGAGGAGTTGCGGCGAAGTGATACAGAAATAAGTGGTCCACACAGGGCTGCTGATTGGTGGTTTTCGAAACACCCATCATGACAGAACCGTAGATGGGCGGAAAGGGCTGGTTCAACTCAGGATGGCGTGAGTAATAACGGGCTATCGTGAAGGTGTGGAGAAAACATGGTGTTACCGTTGTCGCACCTTGCCCCAGATAACAATGGATCGGCCAAGTACCACGACCAGACGCGAATATCCAGATGCCGGACCGGGTTGGTTTTTTAGGTGAGACCGGGTAAGATACGTGTAATGGAGCAGGTTTATGGATAGTTTGGTATAGTGGATGTGACGGATCATGATTATTGGAGCCGATTATCGCCGATCCAAGTGGTTCAAGTGACGTGGTATTGAAATCCCGGTTAACCGACTCAAATGAGTTGGACAAGCCTAAGGACAGAAGACCAATCGTATGAAGGAACCCTATGTGTAAATGGTGAACCTCATGGGGAATATCAGCTGAAGCAAGTTGCGAAGATCAACAAACCGATTCCGAATCGGCACTAAACGATCGGATCGAGTCCGACTTTGAGAGGAATACTGATTCAGTTAAACCTTGCGGGTTTAACGCAAATGGAGGTCATAGACAGGGTTGGGCGAGTCAAGGATGTCGATGTCTAGTCAATTCTGAGGTGGTTCGAGGTCATCTGGAGCTGGTTCGACCTGGTTTCCGAACGGGAGAGCACGTGACACTTTACATAAACTTTTACCTTCCGAACTGAGCCTGAACCGGTCTGGATCGGTCCCGAATCAAATTCCAGGTGCAAAGAAAGAACGAGTTCAGCCAAGATCAGTGTTGAATCGGATGTACAATGTCCCAAGAAGCCGACTCTGAGCTGGTTTCGAGATGATAGTTGAAGATCGATTTGGTTGAAGAGCGGTCTAAAGTGCTACAGATCAGGTTGAAGAAGCGTTGAAGATGGGTTTTATGGTGGTACCAGGACAACTCTGTGACACGATGATCAAGATTGAAGTATGAGGTGGGTCATATAGGTTAGTGTATGGTACATTAGGTATTAGATATTGCATAAGCAACGAGTCGCTCCGCAACGTGTCGCGGTCATTGGGAGCACAGGGTTAACTAGACCCTTGTAGCTCAACTAATTCCTGGTTAAGACGCACGTTGACGCATTTTGGCTTCCCGGAAGTCCCCCGACAGGATTGTGTGAGGTTTCAACCCTCACCCCTCACGCCCATGTGTTTGGAACGCGTTTTATTGATTGAAAATGTTTGGCGGAGATAACGTGTTGGTTTTGCTGTGGAAAATCGTGGTTATTCGTGGTTTCTTGGTTATTTCCCGTTTCTTGGTTGGTCCGGTTGGTTGAAGTATCCCAATCCGGCCTTTGCGATACTTGTACGTAGCATCACTACTGATTTGTCCTCTGGTGAAGGTTCTCACCCGAGAACAACCCCGTTTCGAAAAGAACTTATCCTCCGACTTGATTCTTAACTTTTTTCTCATCTAGAGTCCACCTGAGTGAGTGTAATCACCGAACGCCAATGGTACACAAGGTGAGATGAAACTTAACATGGATTCTATCATACATGACGACCGGTCGGAAGGCCGGGTGGATAGGATCAGTCATGATAGTGATGGTTCATCCGATCCTGACGCCGATCAGGATCAACGGAGTAACCCTTCCGATAAGTGGTCGTCTGGGATAGTGGGATCCGACTCCCCCCCAAACGGCTCCACCACAATGGTGCGCGTGCCCGGATCACTTGGTGACTCTGGATATCACCGTGATTCTTCTGAAGATGGGAAAGATGTAATGATCAAAGTGAGAAAAAAATTTCGGGTGCATTGGTGAAAGGCGTATCGCCTCCGATGCTGTCCAAATTCAAAGGAAGTGATGGTCGACCTGGTCCGGTGGAGCTTCGGGTCGAAATTAAAGATGAAACAACTCCCCACAAGTCTTTGACCGGAGCCAATCCGGGTTATAGTAAAACTAACTATAATCCGGGAAAGGATCGGGGTGCTGACCTCGATCCTATGCATAAAAAAAGAAAACTGGAAACGATAAAAAAAATGGGGGCGGATCGATATGATCCACCAAAAAAATATGTGAAACATAAACGGAAGATGTTCGAAGAAGATGAAGAGAAGACCGAATCAGCCGAAAAAAACACGGTTCAAGATGTTGAACGCAGGCCATAGCTTGGCGAGTTTCACAAATTCCTAGCTAACAACCAAGTGATGAATATCATCAACTCTAAGATCGTTGGGAAGCTAGAAGGTAGAGCAACTAGGCAGGTAATCCAGCTCGACCTGGTCAGAAATCGCAATTCCCAGATCGATGAAGTCGGTTTTACGACTGATGCGTTCGACGCGAAAATGTTGTTCGATCTAGACCAAGGAACGCTCAGAGAAGCCATGATAACGCTATACGATCACCTGGCTTAGTTGCGAGGGGCGAATCCCAATCACCGCTGGTTCATCCTTCACACCGATCACAGTTGGTCGAATATCCTAAGAATCGAATCGGTTTATTTATCATCTTTACCTGGAGCGGATTCTACTTATTCTTCGGTCGGAGTGACTGGTATGACATTGGGACCGAAAGAAATCAGGCAGACCGAGTCCAAACCGAGTCGCAGAGCAGGAAAATGAAGCCCGAACCAGGTCGAGTCGGGTAAGAAGACAGTTTCGAGGATGATCAAGGAACTGCACAAAGCAACCCAACCCTCGACAATAATTTCACTGGCGACCTGAAGTTCCGATGCAAATGAGAACAATGTTTACGTCTATGATGAACCGGTTCGTGAGAGAACAACATGGATTGCTCCAGTACGTACCTGGACAGGAAAAAAACATGGTAACCAGGGCTAAACATGAATCAACCAACGGCTAAACCGGTTAAAAAACTGTAGATGGAGATATGGAATCAGTTCGATCAGCCGGGATTGTCCGATCGATATGCCAAACCAGTCATCAAGACCGATTCCATAAACCACCCCTACGTAGTGACGTGAAAATGGAATCAGATGGGGAGATCAGTCAACACTTTGATCCTGACGATTTGGATATGGAGATGCCTCGTAGGGGAAATATGGTCTCGACACAGGCATTTGATAGTGATTCTGAAACGATCACTCGAGTCCGGATGTGGGCGATCTCTGAGTTAAAGATTTTACCGGCAACAAACGCGGATGACGATCAAGCGAGAGCCTGGTTGAGTTGGACAAGATCAGCCTCCTTGAGGGACTAGACACCGGAAGGTGAAAGATGTCTGATTTTTTCTCATCTGATGAGTCCAGCTAAGAATTGGCTCAAGCTGTTAAGTCGAGAAGTACGTTTAAAGTCGCCTCAACTGTGTGAGGAATTGGAGAAGTAATTTTGCAACTGAGTGGTATCCGTCCCGAGACAATACTACCCTATGAAGAAACGATCTGATGAACACCGATCGAATATTTATATCGGTTGAATTATGCTTGTTTGAGAGACAAAATGTCGATCAAAGATCCACGACATGCGAATATTGCTCGCGAACCCGTTGAATACTTTTTCAGCACTCTGGACAACCGTGATCTGGCTGCTCAACTAACCCTGCTTCGCATAAATAATGCTGAAGAACTGGAACTGACTTACAGAACGTTACAACGAGCAAAAAGCCGAGAATTCAAGGTCGAGATAGGATCGAATCGATATCGATCAAAATCACATCCGGAACAGGTCAAGACGCTAGCGACCCGACCAGCAAGAGCGATCCGAATGATTGCGTAAGAATCAGACCAGTTCAGGAGAAGAAAGTGGCCGGTCATGCTTAGGCTCAGATGAAGGACATATCGCCATATCTTCACGGCGGAACCGGTACTCTGTCCGAGATTATCGACTAACGGCGTATAAGGACGGAAATCGGGCGAAAACCACCCTGATTCGGACCAACCTCGAAAGAAATGTGTGCATTGTGTGTCGACTAAGCACGGCGATTGGGATTGTTGGAAGAGAATTACGTGCGGGAAATGTGATCGTAAAGGTCATCCTTCCGATCATTGTTTTTACGTGTGTAAGACATGTGAAAGAATCACGACGCCGGTTCCTGTCCAATTAAAGAGTTTTCCGATCAGATTCGCAAGTGGTACGTGCCGACCAAAGATACCGGCATGCCTCCACCGGATGTCGAAAAAACGTTAAGCTTGATCGTTCGCCAGGTTGGAATCTGGTTCGAGCCGAGTGGTCTACGTTTAGCATGTATGCATACGTCATTAGCAGAAATAAGTTTGAGGAAAAGGAGATAACCGACAGTACATGTTCTATTTCAAATTGTGACGATCGGTGTCCGATCCATAGTCTCAGAGTGGACAAATATTCCCGATCGAATGTGATTATGGAGTTGGATCTACTGCCGGGCGAGTCCCAAGGACACTGGAAGTATCACTTTCCGGACAAGTTGTTTAATCAAGCAAAAGCTATTTGAAAAATCAACACTGAAAAAGCACCTATTCCATTTGCTCCTCTGGGACGGAAGTCCCGATTATCGACTCCGCCTTTGCTCGTAAGGTGGGATGGCGTGTTGGCAGTACCTAGAAGAAAGAATGTGTCGGAATCGGTGAAAGTTTGTACATGACCGAAGGATGGTCACGTGCCAAAATCACCTTGACCGGTTCCCGGCTCTACTTTTTTTAATGCTTGGATCGGCCGGTTAGCCGGCCAGGACGCGATACTGGGAATGGATTTCATGGTTCCGACCGGTATACGGCTTGATTTTTCTCATGGAACCCGGACCCTTCCAGACGAAGTGCAGATACAGTTATCTGGCCGATGTCCATTATATAGTGTCCGCATGCGGATGGTTAAAATGGACCAGTGTAAAATTATTGCTATAGCCCAATCGGCTGATGCGATGATCCGATCGACTGATCGGCAGCAGAAATTGAGGGTTTCTCGAGGTGAACCATGGATACTGACTTTTTTTTAAAAGAATTTGCTGATCAAGCTATATCAGGGTTACCAACATATTGCATCAGCCACTGATTGTTCATGAAGACATGATCCTAGGGATGTGGTTGCCTGAAGGGGAAGTACCTCGACAGATGGGGTATGTCTCAGTGGGATCACGAAGGTACATTAAATGACAGAATCTGGCGTATATATCAAGTCAACACGGACCCGATCAGTAATGAAGATTTGGTAGACGAAGATACCCTACCTTTAGTTGAAAACCCGGAATATACAACTCCGACCAACATACTGATCAGGTGATCGTCGGTGAAGACGACGGATGAAAGATGTGTCGAAAAGGGTCTACAGATTTTAAATGTTACTGGAACACGATCAGTGGTTACCACAGATCCGATGGATGAAAAAAAAGATGATCTGACTAGAGACGGCACTGATACTAACAAAAAAAATGAGTGAGAACCTCGACTCGGTGGAGAAACGGAACATGAATCTGTCCTTGTTGCTGAAGGTAAGGCGGAACCCGAAGAAAATCACCAATCCGATGATTCGCAAGAGGCGATCCAGGTGATACCGAACCGGAGGGAATAGATCCAGTGGATGAACAAGTATTTATCGGCCTAAAGACGCGAAACGGTATTTTCTTAAAAATGCGTTAGTAACCTCCTCATGAATCACTTCATGGACCCCATCACACGGCTCCATTTACGCAAGTCTGCTTTTAAGTGGACATAACGACAATCTTCTGTACATTTTGTTCAAAGACAACGGTTGAGTTCATTGGAAAGGAGACGGTGCCAGCTGTTTGCGGTGGTAAGGACAGCTGGCGTTACACAGTCGCCCTAACGGTGAGCGCAGATAGCCGCATGCATGCACCACATTTGAGATTAAGGGCGATCCAGGGGGAGAAATGGAAAGAGAGGTTCGAGCGTACGCGGTGGAGGAAATAGCAACGTTCTCCGTCCAGCGAAACGCACGGTTCGAAGTTCGTGTTATGATTGAGGGGGTTGATAATTGCTGGAAATTCATTGTTCAAGAGCATTGCATCCTGATCCTGGACAGCCTTGCTGTGAACAAATGCGGCGCGTCCTTGTTCACTATGGGACTGCGGTGAAGTTTGTACCTGGCGGCTGCACTGAGGTAGCTCGACCACTTGATGTGGGGAGTCATGGGGCTTCTCAAACCTCACATTCGAATGTCGTACGCAAACTATTATTCGTCCAACTCATTCCCGGACACTGCAGTACAGCGACGCAATGACGTCCATCCTGTAGGCGTACATGGCCTAAGTAAGGTCATGTACGCCTGCACGATGGACGTCATTGTAAGCATATCTAGTAGTAAAATGGGCAATTCTTTTCACAAGACAGGTCCATTCATTCCGCTTGACCCCTCGTTCAATATAAGGGAAGAAGTAGCCAACGATAATGAAGATAGTGAAGAAGAAGTTGCGATGGTCTGACATGATTTCTAGGGTTTTCATTGAAAATACCTGTAGCCATCTATCGAATGCTAGACCTTGCTATGCATGTATTACTAAACTACAGCAGTTTGATGACTATTTGCTGGTCGAGACTGATACGATAAATGCTGCGTTGCATCCGGATAAGCGGCCACTAAACGTCAAAATAAACTCATATCAATTTCTTCTTTCTGCGCTTGTGCGTTGGTAACAAGAGAGGGCGCCAAGCAAGCCGATACCGGGCATTCACGAAGTCGAGCGAAGGTCGTCGTTGGCATTTACAGCCAGCATTCCGAGCGTACTGAAATGCTCACCCGCAATGATCGCCAACCGACGGCAAAGAAAAAAGTTCAAGAAACTGTCGATGGTCATGCCTACTACAAAGTCACCGTACAACAAGTTCGTGGTTGTGCCATCGCCAACATTCCGCTGAGGACACTTTCGTAAGTGACAACGTAACTTGCAAAACTAGCAGATTGTTCATGCGTCGACACGAGATTAAAGAGCCAGCCGACCCAAGACACCCATAAAAGGATGCGGAGTTGACCTTAAAGAAACCTTCATTGTGTATCATACGTGCCTGGATGACGTTCAAGACTGGAATGCACGTCATGACTACTAGTGGAATAATCATACCCCATGCAAAAGATGAATTCGAACAGGAACTGTAACTACTGAAACACGGGCATGCCAGTGATGGGACGAGTGCGGGAAGCTCCCCATCCGGAAACATTCGTTGATACAGATACATGCAGCCGTATACGCAAACCAGATTGAAACGGAGTACTTAAAGGTCCGGTCTATGATTATCCAAGTTGCCAAGAACTATACTTTGTTCCAGATGGCCAATGTAGCGAAGTATAGAATTGCGCGAATGACTGAACTCATTGATAGCATACACATGCCAATACAGTGGAAAGCGCCCAACAAGACAACAGACACTACCGCTGCACTAAATAAATACGCGACATACATGACGTCGGATGTTTCGAGCGTAGCAACGTAAAACATGACCAAGAAGTGCCGGCATTCACGCAAAACAACCGTCACACGGGTAATCATGAAGATGCTCCCGTTTGCTCTTCCATCAACCTACCCAGCCACCCATTTTGCCGGATCATCATCCTTGTAAACCTCCTCACATACACTATTGTTCACATCCACCTTCGGTTTACAAAGTTCGAGCAAGACCACCACTGTTAAACAGCAATGGACCAATAACCCATAGAATTGAAATAAACCACACGAAGAATGTCTGCACACCGTCCGCCTGAGCCGTTTTACAGTAATCGGAAGCAAAAATATTGTCGTTGGCAGACGCATCAGTCTGACAAATGTAGAAATTACCAAAGACACCGTACACGAGACACAAGCCCATGATCTTCAATGCGTTTCGATAATGTGAACTTGCGTACGCTTTATAGACGTTTCTCGTGAAATCTGAAACCCACACCCGTTGCCAGGTATTGGCACCGCCATGCACAATATCGTTGTCGAAATAATGCATCGTCGTTCCAACTTGGAAGAGAAAGAAAGCAGGACCAAGTGTGATGAGCATATCGATAAATCGCGTCATACCAGGACACCTTCACCAAAATACATCCCCAAGTATAAGGAAAAAAAACAGCTTGGATGTAGAGTTGCGTATTGAGCACGGCCTTCAAGTCCTTTAATACGCGCTTATCGAAGTTATTCGCAATGTTGTCGGTAACTACAGTCGTCGAGTTCATATCGTACACTATCTGCTGCTGAACACCAGTAAGAGCAAGGTACACCTTACAGTACATGTACACGAACGTCGTGATAATCGTCATCCACAATGCGAAATTGAAACCAATGTACGAGTAGTACATGGAAATCAGACGGAAGAAATCCACAAACTGACACATTGAATGAGCCTAACGGGTGAGAGAGGTTTCACCAGCACCATTAGCTAGTGTTCCTAGTGCACACAAAACGAGACGGTGTTCCCTAAAGTGGACCACATCACGTACAGTGGTCACGGCAGCGTCAGAACCACCGCTCTCTCAATGCATCGGCTCGGTTGCCGATACATTTTGTGTTAGAAATTTCGGGCACACACAAAATGACAACAATGATATTTTGGTATTTTGCACTGATGAACATGGTACAAAACTGGCATCAGCTTAATCGGTTTAATTTCTATTTTGGCAGTAAACTTTACAAATTGAAACATACAAAGTCGAAGTTGCAGAAGTTTGGGACGGCGGGTTATTTTTTTAGGTCAAGAATAGCTTTAAGAACAGAAGATTAAAAGTTACTCCGTAATCACTTCTAAATATACACTGTAACTTATTGTTAGTTTTAACTTCGTTAAATTCTTCCAAATATATCTACCAAGCTGATTTTGAGTACTGGCCTAAGTTCGACTAGCGATCATGAACAAGGATTTTGAACAGGTTATGATTCCAAAATGCCTTGATGAAACTTTCGCTGAATTATTTGAAGGAGAAAAACCTACCACAATGGGATATCAAGGTTCCCGTCTACTAGTTATGTGATAAATAGACTTGACCGGCTCGAATCAAGTCGAAGACAGCCCGACATGGATAGCTTTGGTTTCAACAATTCCATGCGGCTGGGAACAAAGATGCGAATGGCGTCTTAGGGTGGCACACCATAGAAAAACTGATGTAACGGACCTTTTCAGGAACATGGCCCCGGATTTGGAGACGTAAACTATCCGAACATGCAACAACCAAGTCCGAAATCAAACTTACAACCAACTTATCAAGACTCCATCTGCTCGCGAATGCAAGTTATCAAAACGCACATTTATGGGGATAATATTCAAGGGTTTGGGTGCTGGACTTAAGAAATGCAGAAAAAGGTTTATTCGACAAGTGGCCATTGCGGAATCCGCATGCGGATATCATGGGCCGAAGACTTTAAAGTGGATTTACTCAGTCACTGCCTAACCGGTATGACTGAAAGGTTTTACAATCGTCAGTGGATTCGTGGTGGATTGAAGCTCAAAACTTGTGTCAGGTTATGTATGAGCCAAATGCTGTCAGCTTTTCATACGACAATCACATCCGCCCAGTCAATGAGACTATTTACGGCAAGAAAGCACCCAAACAGGACATGGATGAACATTACCTGTACCTTGTGGTAATTACGGAAGCCGTGGGTGCGGGCGAACCACTGGTATAGTTCACTACGCTTCAAATGAGCTGAAAACAATATTGTTGTCGAAATACAATCATTCAAGGCAAGATTATCTTCGACAAGCAGAAAAATCATGTCAATTTGCTCAAGCAATTGCAAACGATGGACAACAAGGTAGAAGTCGGTCAAACGAAACAATTAACTACGTGAAACAAAAACGAAAGTCAAGAAGTGCAAGAATTGCAAGAAGATCGGGCGCACAGAAGACAAGTGTGGAAGCAAAATTCCTAAACAACTGAATTTTACGCTTAGCATAACCAAAAACAAGGATATCAACGACTCGAGATGGATTGTGGATAGTGAGGAAAGTATGCACCTCGTTAATGATCTTTCGTACCTACAGGAAACAGAAGATGTTCAAGGTACCTGCTACCAAGCTGACGGCATGAAACTAAATGTCACCAAAAAAGGGTGGGTAAACTCATCACATACCTAAATGACACAAGAAAGTGGAAATGTGTACTTTGTGAAGAACCTGGCAAAGAACTTCCTGTAGACGGACTTCTCGAAGATAAAGGGTGTCATCTAGACTACAAGAAAGGAAAACGGGTGATGGTACATCAAGAAACTGGAAAAGGGACTTTGAAAAAAAACAAATAGGTGGACGTAAAGATTGAAAAAAAACGAATTTTAATGAAGATCAAGTGGTGGCGATTCTCCAAGAAAGTGAGAAGGAGAACGAACAAGAACCGAGCCATCGGGAGTTGTTAGGTTGGTAAATACCAATTCTGGTAAATACCCTGTTAAAAATGCAACAAATAGTTTGTACCCGAAAAAAAAGTTTAGCAAAGATGGTGTGGTTTGACCGCTACATGGTGAGTAGAATAATTTGGCTTAAAATGCTATTAACTCGCTGATGGATAATACCCGGGGAGATGACAACACTACTAGCACCCTAGCAATAACGGCCGGTCTGAGGAGTCCCTCTTTATGCTGATTTGCGAATAGGGCTCGATATTTCGCTGAATGGATGAAGCATAACGACGTCAAAGTTTTAGCTTTGCGCTCTTTCACACGAGAAAATCTAAACAAGGTGGTACTCATGATTTCATAAAGTTGCTTTACTCAGTATGTAGAAAAGATGGTCAAAAATGATGAAGTATGTTTGTAAGACTGGGCATCAGCGAAACAGGCGTCTAGGATTTAGAACCTCTTGTAGTCGATGTTTAATTGAACTCATCGTCTCTAATAACAGAAAGGTTCGCTCGCATGACATTGGCAGTGGCAAAAATGTCACTGCGAAGTTACAACGACAGCTAGTACAGAAAGTTGTAGATGAGAAAATACAGCTGGTTGAATGCGTCTCATTATACTTACAACCCAACCGAGTTGGTTCGACTTTAGATTTTCGTCCACGATGACTCGAACCTGTAATCTCCCGGTCCCGAGTGCAGGGCTTTGACCACTGCACCAACCGAGGTCGGTGAGAAAAGACAGATGGTACTTTCTGCGGTAGTAACGGTCAAAAGTCTTGATACTGTATCCGAAATAAGGGACATTTTCCGAGGTGGGTGCTGCAACATCTTGGTGCAACATCTTGGTGCAACAGCTTCCGCATCATCCAACGCGCAACATCATCTGCAACATCAAAATTTACGAAAAAAATTACACAGTGGTGTCGCTCTTAGTCATAAACATACTATTAGTGGAACCGATTCGGAGCTGGAAACGCGTTCGTATTTCTCCCAGTGGGACTGCGCGTGCTGGTACTAGTGCATGGATGACCATTTGCATACATGTGTTACTAACTGAGCGCTTTTGGGTAAACGATTTGCATAGTTCTACTGGCTACTCTAATTCATGCCAGAAAGTCAAAACAATACCAAACACACCACATCAACAAGCGAAAAAAAAACGATTATAAACACTGCAACAACTTTTTAGTGCTAACTATTTATAAACTTCTGTAACGTGATTGTAAGCGTATATAGTATGTTTTTGCGATGGCCATCCAATTTCATCTCTTTGTATAGCTTTAAACCTCCCCGTGTAGTGTCTAGACTGGTACCACGCAATAAGAACGTTACGTAGACCATCAATCACCTCTGCGGGGCATCGATCCTGGAATTAAGGTTGTAGGCATACCAGGAAAAGGTACCCACATGAATGAAATCGATGGTTTCTGTGGATGGTATGGCGAGTGGCCTGGCATTTGAAAGCCTAGTCCGAATGGCCGCTGAGTCTTAGCATGGTATGCTGCTCAGAATTGATCTAGGGGCTGGGTAAATGCCTGAGCGTACGCGGCATGATACAAATTACTTTTTTGATTTGGATGCTGTTGTAATAGCCGATTCCGTTCGCTTCTGTTTTATAAAGTGCGTGGGATCCTGCTTTTGACTGACCATTGGTTCCTATTAGCTATGTTGCTTGCGGCATGGATAACTAGAATCAAAATTTCATATGCCACGGATCAACAGGCTAATCCAATGTGACTGATAATGAATGAATGCAAATATGATATTTGGAGCGAAACCGTGACGATCCTAATGATCAGCAAATATTTTGCTTCCTTGAAGACACATAAGAAAGGAAACCGCAAACTGTTGATGGACAACGGGAAATCTCGGTTCTCAAACAAAAAATGATTCAACCAAAATGACGAGGTTTTATGCTACCATACGGAAAACGCCAATTGTCTGCTGTGACGAATCTAAGCTTAAGTGTCGTGGAGCCTCCATTTCATACAGTTGTAATGATCCTGTCATGGCAGAAGAAGTGAATACCGCTAGTGGAACGGAATTTGAAGTTTCAGCACGATATGGTAATGTCAATGCAGTTGCTGCAGAATTGGTACCCAGGTTTAGTACTTTCTATGTGTAATGGGGTGCCATTACATAAGTGATATTTAAGTAGAAATATCACAGTTCAATTTCAGACTT
>MIQA02009907.1:0-11675 GCA_001887855.2 Sclerospora graminicola | reverse complement strand
GATCGATCAAAGTATTGTCTAGGCGGTCCACTCTGGCTTGGTTATTGTCTTCGAACGGAATTGACGGAAGACTGGGGCGATGGACAGCGCTGTTATCTCAGTGGACCTTGGAGATCATCAAATGCACCAAGGGTGAAGAAGAAATTCTCGGTACGCTAGCAGCCAGTATCACACCCCGATCAGAAGTCGATGAAGCTCTGATCGAGGTCGCTCCTCGGAAGCAGCCAAGAGAAGCAATCATTATACCCCCACCGATCGTCGGGTCGGAGGAAAATCTGATCGTTGTACGTTTCGACGGATCAGCGAGCGTGAAGAAAGGCGTAGGTGCGTATAGCGCGTTGTTGTGGAAATTGCCGGAATGGACTGTCATATCTGCTGGTTCAGACTATACCCCGGCCATTACAGTCAATGAACCGAATATTATGGTCTGCTGCTAGGCTTGGTTCTCCTGCAAGAGCAAAAGAGTGGAAGGGTAATCATATGTGGAGATAAAAATTTGGTGATCTGGCAGATCACGGAAGAGATCAACTGCAAGGCTCCGCGTTTGAAGTTGTTGAATGATCGCGTTATGAAATCTCATCGTGGATGGCCAAGTCATGACCTCTTATATGTGAAACGTGATTGGAACCGGAGTCCAGATCATCTAGCCACGATGGCCATGCGTGATCAGACTGGATCGATAGTTACCGATAAAGCACTGCTGGGGGAATTGGTCGAGATCAATAGGTTGCCCGAGCTGATTCATTCGGAAGATAAACAGGAAGCAGCGCGGGTCTTGATCATGACGAGGTCACGAGCCAGATCAACACACCCAGCAGGCCACTTTCCCGAGAAAGTCTAACAGAAGAAATAGTACAGGAGATGCGGATTGAAAGAATTCTCAAGGCACAAGACGAAGAAAAATGGATCGATGATTTGAAGACTTTTCTGAATGGAGACTTGGAGAAATTGAGCCAGAGTGAAGCAAAAGACTGTGTTAAGATCGCGTCCAGCTATGAGATTGACGAAAACGATTTGTTGTTTTACTATGCCCAAGCCGATCAGGCTGACGCAGACCTGGACCGATCAGCGAGACTTGTGATTCCGGAGACCTTACAAGCAGATATCTTGCATCATTATCACGTCAGTTTAAAGGGCGGTCACCAGGGTGTGGGTCGGACATATCACAGGATTCGCAAACATTTCCAATGGAGAGGTTTATATCGAAGTGTACAAAAGTTTGTCGGAACGTGTACAGATTGCGAAACCGGGAAGGGCATACCGAATATCCGGGGTAGATCACCCGGGAACATCCAGGCGACTTACCCTTTCCAAGTGATAGCGATGGATCACATACCATACCTTCCTTGCCGAAATCAATTAAAGGCAATACAGAACTGCTGATTTGGACTGATCTGTTCACGGGATTGGTGATCGCGAAAGCGGGATCTACCCGAACAGCCCAACAAGTCGCCTGCAGTTATGAGGAATGTGTCTTTAGGCGGTTTGGAGCAAGTGAGGTGATCAGGCACGATCGGGAACCAGGTTTCATGGCTGAAGTTTTTCGATCATTCAATCAGATGCTTGGTCAGAAACAAAGCGCGACCATGGCCTACCGTCCGCAGGCGAACGGCAAGGCCGAGCGTATGGTGCAGACGCTAACCAGAGCTATTAAGATGTATGTCGCGGATTCTGCTCAACAAGATTGGGATGAGTATGCAGAGAGACTGGTATTTGCGTTAAATTCTTCTTTCTATCGGATCAGGGGAGATACCCCGTTTTACTTGGCGTATGGTTGGGACCCCCGGTCTACTATCGAATCGGTGATTCCCGTCGGATGTACCCGAGGCCGAGATCGCGAAGCTCGTCGATGGCGTATGGGACTCCAGCGCCATTACCAGCATGCGCGGGAACAAGTGAATGAACGACTGCGGAGGGCGATCCAAGAGAGAGCTAATCGGAATAACGATCAAGCCGATTCGCATAATATCTAACCGGGATCAAGGGTCTGGCTTTACTTGGATCGTGTGAAAGAAGGATGCACCCGGACATTAGCGCATCTGTGACATGGACCATTCCGTCTGTCTGAATTGATCGACGACCATGCCGCTCGGTTAATCACTGCGGGTACCGATTACGGAATTTTCCTGATCGTCCACTTGTCGAAGCTGAAACGGGTCCGGGAATACCCCGATCGCCCAAAAACCAGGTTGTCATCCGATGGTCAGCCAAGGTTTGACTTCGACGAGGCTCTCTTGCCCGCAGTTGGGAAAGAACGTTGGATCGAAATGAATTTGAAGTTGATAAGCTTTTGGATACCCGATCAGGCAAAAGGACCCGATTTGGGCGAACCCATCGTGATTACTTGGTTCAGTGGAAAGGTTATGACGACCCAGCATGGGTAGATGAACGGGACCTCAACTGTGGAGCTTTGCTAAAGGAGTTTGAACGCGATCGGGTGAGACGAAACCGATTTGGAGTTATGCAAACTCGCGAAGAAAGCAACCAGGAGTCGCAATAGTATGGGTTGACATATTACGATGGACCAGCCAATGGTAATGGTCAAACCAAGTTGAGATCAAGTTGATTGAGCTGGTTCGGAGTCAACGGACATGCATATACATATATTCATGAAAATTACATTCACGTGCATATGAACGATCGGACACACAAGATGAGGATAACGCCGGGAATCTGGATATGAAGTTTTGGATATGGAACATAAGAGTCATCAGAAAGTTATCATGATATTTTAATGGATGAAATGGAAATTGGTTATCACGATAACTACGGGCCATACTTCACGCGCAGACGAGAGATCTGGAGCGCCGGATAATCCATGGGGCTTAGGCGGTATTGGTTTCGCCAAGGGTCTTGACGATCGGCGAAGTCCAAAGCATCTCACATCGAGCCGATCAGAGTCGGGTGTCCATGACCGGGATACCATTCCCCGCCGTCAGCCGTAATACCTGGTGATTCCAAGGAAGATGCAGTACGGCGGGGAACAGGAAGACGTCCAAGTCGCACTCACCAAGCTGGACCCCGTCCACTACGAAGTCCCAGATCGCGCCCCAAGCAGCTCCAGCTTTGCTGCGTCCGCGCTAGCGAGCATGGAATTAATGCTCAAGCCAAGCGTCCTTACGCATAGCAGGAGTGATCGGGAAGTGGTGAGTTGCCTCCCATAGCGCCTAACCATGGTCCCGGCAATACGAATCCAGGTGTCCCTTCAGAGCTCTGAACCAGGAGCGATCAGAAAGTCCAATCCGGGCATAGGCTTCGCGAGAACCTCCCAAGGCTTTGAGTTGATCAAGAGCTTGATGATCCTGGTTTTCAGCACGTGAGGTTGCCAGTCTTCTTTTGACGTCGATGACCTGGCCGGAAAAATACACCTTGGCGGACGGGACCAACAGCGAGGAACGATTTTTCTCCTTATCAAGAGAACCAGAGGCGTTAGGTCCCACAGCTGATCAGCACCCCAGGGTTGTCGGGTCGCTAGCAGAAACTTCGACGGTCGACCTTTCAGAACGACATATAGGTCCATAAATTTCTTCTTCGGATCATAGCTGTAGTCGTCTTGATGGATCGGTGATTATCCGCTGGGATGAAGACGCCAGTGAAGTCGGCCGGTCTAGCGGTCGGCGTCAAACCGTCGGCCGGAGGATCACTAGAAGCAGCCGGAGCCAGTCGCTTCTCTTCCAAATCGTCCTCTCCTTCGCCGTCTGAGTCAAGTAACGCGACGGCCTGGGTCAGCGAGGCTGACCCCGAGAGGTCGTCACCAAAACTCGACGATCAGTGCTACGTGATTTGGCCAGAGCAGTTCGCGTTCGCTCATCCAAATCCGTCGACTCGTCATCAGAGTCAGCGATTAAGCGAGAGCGCTTAGCAGGAACCGTCTTCCTTTTCTATTGGCTTGCCTGTATGCACTTCGCCGAACCCAAGATCTACGATACCGGTCTCGAAGTTGATGGCGGACTAGACGGTGTGTACTCAGGAGCCGCTGCTTCGCTGATCACTGGTTGATCAGTATCCACGTTGATCGGCGGAGAAGAAGCGACTGAGAATGTGGGCGACGGCGGGCAGGTCCCAAGAGACTTCTGAGTCTGTGTGCCGGCCGGAACAAGAAAGCTGACCAGCTCGGGGAGCCCACGCAAAGCCGTCCGAAGCGACCCCAAATCAGCGTTCGGGTCAGTCCACCTGTCCATTGTCTGGTGGGCGATCTTCTTCAAGTCGTCATTGCGTTGGGGCCAAGCGCGCTCATCAAGCTCCAGGGTTTCAAGCTTAACCCTAGCAAGATTAAACTCGCGCCGGTGATCGTCAGCTTCCTTCTTGCTTTCGCTAAACCGTTTCCGGATGCTGGCACGGCCGATGTGTGAATCGGAAAGTTGCTTCACCAAGAGTTAGACCTGCTCGTCCGTATGGCGCATCTTGACCTCCAAACGCTCCACTTCCTCGGCGGTGCGAATCTTGTTCCGGAGTAACTGATCATGGTCGCGACGGTGGTCATCAAGCAGTTGCAAATGACCCACCATCTCGACCATCGAATGCTTCATAGCCACGATGCGCTCATCTGAAAGCAAGGATAGAAAAAGTTATATACATATTGTGGAAGAAGCAGATGGGTTGGACATACCTTGATCACGGACGGTGATAGATAGCGAGCGAATAGAAAATTTGGCTTAAGGTATAGTCGTACAATAGTAGCCTGACGAAAGAGAGGGACCGCCTCCGTATGCCGGCGGACGTCGTCGAACCTCTTCAGGCTGCCAACCAAAAGTTAGTTCACCGCTCCAAACTTCAGCGTAAGTGATTCGCCCACTTCTATGTCGTAAGTCGGTCGCTTACAATGTGCACGGCTATGTCGCTTCGCAGTCCAACAGTTGGAACAGCTGAAGGGGCAATCCGCCGAACTTTCTGAAATATCCCAAGAGTTGTTGCATCTTCGTGGCGGGTACCGCCAGGTGTCCCAAGAGATAGACGCCACGCGGGATGACCGGGACCACCTGCGAGAATCCCGTGCTCAAGCTCTCTGCCATATTTTTTCTCTTGAACAACAGCTGCAAAAAGCCTCCTTCAGGCGACAGACTGCGATCAGAGCTTTGCCGGGTTCGAGGAAGATATCATGGTGCTAATGAGCTGATCCGGGGCGACCGTGCCTACGCCGCCCTGTTGGATAAGGAGGATCGGTTCAGGCCCCTGCTATGCGAGCTGCAAGACCGACTCGAGGAGACTCGGGCCCAGACCACCCCCATCCTTCAGGCTCCTTCGTGTGCGCGAGAGGCCATCGTGGCCGTCTTGGGGATGGTGGATCAATGGAAAACCTCTCCGCCAAAGCTGTCCTAGTCGTCCGCCTCGGCAGGATCGGAAACCGGAAAGCGTCCAGCCAGCTCTAATCCATCCCTGGCTGGTTCCGATCCGCCCTTAGCCCCTCCAAAACGGAGAAAAAGGAGTGAATCCTCCCTCCTGAACCAATCTTATTTGGGCAATTTGGCTAGCGAACTGGAACTTGAGTCGGACAGCGACTGTAGTTCATTCACAATGGAGGCAGCCGCCGTATCCCCACTTGCTTCCTCGGCAAAAACCGGTCTTACAGCTGACTCGCCATCCGGCTCAGGAGCTGACTCGCCATCCGGCTCAGGAACTAACTCGCATCCGGCTCCAAAACTGGCTCTCCATCTGGCTCGAACGCGGGTTCAGATCCGTCCTCCACTGAGTACGAGTACGATGATGACGATGAAGACGAGGACTACCTCGATCAGCAGGAGTGTGCTGTATTGTCCCGCTCACGCGCGCACGTCCGTCGTCGCCTCCTGAGTCCTTGTGGCCGAGCGGATTCTTATCCAGCTCGTGATCAGGTCATTGATTTTACAGACCCCGCCGCCAACTGGTTTTGGTTGAATACGAGCCGGCTAATCCGTCTTTGCCTCCCGACACCGCCGTCACTTCGACCTTCCAGGACACCTTTAATCCCGAGATCGCTAACAATTCCCTAGATTCCAGGAGGAATACCGAGACGAAAAACGGAAAAGCAGAGAAGGGAGGAACGAAGAAGGGGCAAGATACGGCAGAGGAAAAGGCAGAGGAGAGTTAGGACGACATCTCCGATCAGTGGTTGCATCTCAGCCTGGAAGACTTGAGAGAACCCTTCTCCAAGGCATCGGCCAAAACCCGGCCACCGGCTCCGGCAGGATCTCGTTCCAGCCAGGCCTAAGGTCCGGCGGAGCTCTCCGGCACCTGCGCCGCCTCTTCCCAAGCTTCCGCTTCTGTGGTTGCCCAGCGGACGCTTCCTCAGTGAGGCGGATCGGTTCGACATCCTGCGTTGGCCGGTCGAGCAGCTGAAAAACTTGAGTCTCGCAAATGTTTTCAGCTCCCAACTCGCTCACTCTTTATCCCGTCCACCTCTCTGAATATTCCCTCCGTCTCTCATGTTGCCTCCAACAGAAGCTTGGTGCCCCGACTTGATGAAATCAGATGCGGTTGGCAAGCTCATGGAGACTAAGCCTTAAGAGATCTTGGCCACTGAGATGCCAGATATGGAACTTCCGTCCAGCACATGGTTCACCGAATTCCGAGCAAGCTTCCGAAAATTCGCTGCGACCCATGCCCAGTCCATCTGGGAATCCACCCATTTTCTGTTCATCTCCGCGGAAGATAACCGAGAAGACATGCCTCTCCGAGCGTATTTCGCCGCCCGGAAGAATCTGCGTGGTCGAGCCTCGGGTGCGTGGGTCCGTTTGTGTGCGTTTGTCTTGGAGGGCATCAAGGATGGTGCCTGCGACCTGGACCTGTTCCTCTCCCCTTTTATGCTCCATCTGGTGAGCCGAAAAGTTGAAAGGAGCGGGGTATCCGCCGAGGGCGGAACGTGGTATCCGGGCCTAGGTGCTCCGGATCGGACTACCTCCCTTTCCAAATCCTCGGAAGCTATCGACCGTCAAGATCCTTGGCGCAATCAATACCGCAACTAGCCCTCCGATAACCCTGGATGTCAAGTGTCCCAGCTCCGAAACAAGTATAATCGTCCATAGCGATGGCCAACCTGACTCTTTTAACCCTTTCCTTTCTTTTGTTCCCATTTTAAAATATATCCATCCATGCTTCTTTTGTCCCTCGCTCCATCCTTACCTTCGGCTGTTAAACCCGGTTGGTCAACGCCCGATCAGCTGCAGGTTATTTAGAGGGATCTCTTGTCGTTACAGGGCGCCTCCTGATCCGGCCGGGTCTGAATGTTTGTCTCCCAATCCTGGTCGTCATACTCTTCTTCTCCGAAATGGTTGGATCCGGGTGGGTTGATCTCGCACTTGGCGGCCTGTCCGATTATCTCCGGCAGCCTGTTCATATCCGCCAGTTCGCCTAACATATCCGGATCCAAGACGGTGGTGCCGACTTGATCACGCATGGCCAATGTAGCCAGATGGTCTGTACTATTGTTCCACTCCCGTTTGACATGTAGCAATTCATATTCTGACCATTTCCGCAGGGCGGACTAAACCCGATCATTCAAAGGTCTTAGTCGGAGGGCCATGCAGTCTATCTCTCCAATAATTTGCCGGATTACCAGAGTGGAGTCACCGCATATGATGATCCGCCCCTGCGTCCGGCCAGTCAGCAGATCTAGGCAAAGCAGCAATCTTCGGTATTCTGCCTCATTTACTGTTATGCTAGAAGTGAAATCCGAAGCAGCTGCGACCACTTTCCACTCGGGCAACTTCCATAAGAGGGCACTATAGGTGCCTACTCCCTTTTTTACGCTAGCTGACCCGTCAAAGATCAGAACCATCAGTTCTTCAGTTGTTCCCACTGTTGGTGGCAGTAGTGTGATAGATTGTCGTGGCTGTTTTCGAGGCGCTATGGCTGCCAGTGCTTCCTCCACTTCTGCCCTTGGGGTGATGCTGGCTGCTAACGTGCCCAGTATCTCCTCTTCTCCTTTGGTGCACTTGATCACTTCTAGAGAGCACTGAGACAACAACGCAGCCCATCTACCTAGCCGACCATCAATTCCATTTGCCGTAAGGAGCCATGACAGGGTCGACCGTCTGGATAATACTTTAATGGTGCGAGATACCAGAATAGTGTGGCACACATCCAGAATCCGTAGTAAAGCCAAAACTTCTTTTTCCACTAGCCCATAATTAACTTCGTTAGCCTTCAGAGTCCGGCTAGTTAACGTCACAGGACAATACACTCCATCATGGTCCTGCACAGGGGCAGCTGAGATAGCCCACTTGTTAGCATAAATGATGACCACGGGCACCTTATTAACATCGAAATGCTTCAGGACTAGTAAGGTCGCCATCTTTGCTTTCAGCATGCCAAAGGCCACCATCGCCCGGGTCATGTGGTCATCCGGCCCGGCAGCACAGGAGTTGGGCAGCCGCTGCCTGTCTGGGTGGCCGAAATAGTTGACCGGGGCAGCATATCATTTGCGGAAATAGTTTGCCCGGGCAACATATCATTGGCTGATATTGTTGACCCGGGCATCATATCATTGGCTGATATTGCTGGCTCGGTAAGCATTCCTCCTTGCCGATCCTGATCTCTCAACTTGTGGTAATCCACTTCCCGTAGCTCATACAAAACCGCAGCATAGACCGGAAATCCTCAATGAACCGACTGTAGTAATTCAAACTGCCCAAAAAAGATGCATGGTCTTCAATGACCGCGGGAAAGGTAGCTTCCAATTCGGCAATCGAAACTTGGTGACCCAAATAAGTTACCTAAGTTTTTCTCCAGAAACGCTTCACCACAGTAATCGAAAGATTCCACTTTTCACACGTAATCATCAACTTTTCCACTTTTTCACATAGTAAATCCCAAGCAGTCGCTGTCACGAGAATGTCATCAATGTAGGACCGCCGCCCAAAACTGAAGGTTTTGGGTCGGGGTCTGGGTCATCTTCGGCGAACACATCGCCGATCAGAGCAGGATCTTCGTCCGTCTTGATCTTGAAATGTCCATACAGCGCGTTATCTATTAATCGCTGGTAAATCTACGGGGCATTCTTTAGACCAAACGGCATCCGGTTCCACTCGAATAACCCGAAAGGCGTCACAAACGCAGAGATTTCTCGTGCACGATCGGTCATAGAGACCACCAGAATCCACTAGCCATGTCCAACGAGCAATACGACAAAACTTTATCCAGATCCTCCAGCAAGTCGTTTATCAACGGCATCGGGTAAACCATTAGCATAGTCAGCCGGTTCACCAGTCGGTAGTTGATACACAACCTTATATCCAACCCATTCTTTTTAATAATGATTACAATGGGAGAAGCCCATGGCGAGGTGGACGGCTGAATTATCTTGATGGATAGCAATCCCTTTATAATCTCCGACAGCTTTTCCCGATACTGGGTGGCGACTCTCCGGCACCTTTTCGCTACCGGCTTGGCGTTACCCACACCAATGTCGCATACCGCCCCATGGGCGGCCGGATGCAGTGCATTTCCAGGACCAATCAGCAGATGTTTCCTTTTTCATATGATGTTCTTCAGCCTGCTGATCTCTTCCGGGGTGTTTACATCTGGATCTCCAACTTGTAGATCGTCAATAGTAATTGCTGGTGGGCAGGGGGTCACATCAGGTAACACCGCCATCTGTTCCTTCATGCCTTCGAGATCGCCCCCTTCATGAATGCAGACCTGGTCAGTTTCGGCTACTTCCGAATCCCGGTCAGCCGGATCGGTCGATCCAGCATCATCCTGCTCATCGCGCCATCCGGCATGGGAAGTGACCGCACATGTGACTCCGACTTGTCTCCTCTCCTGATCCTGCCGTTCGTCCGTCTTCGACGGAGTGGACAAAACCAGTTCAGCGATTGGGGCAGAATCTCAACCAGCACGTTCAGCCGGATCCGGCGACGGCTGGCTCAGCGTCAATATTCTAGAAGGAGTCCGGTACTCTGGTTTAGCCACCATTAAGGTCTGGTCTTCCTCCACCACTTCCTCTTCGCTGCCCTAATCGGTAGTTGCCTGAAAGGCTAGGTTTTGCCACTCGATATAGCGTCTTGGGCCAATTGTGACATAACCCGGCCGGCGGGACACCTTGTCCTCGGCCAGCCACATTCCAATGATCACGTCTTCATGCAAGGTGAGGCGCCGTTCTGAGATGTTGGTCCACACTTATGTAATTGAGGTGACCTTCCCCTTTGACGAACGAGTGCACCCTCGCCCCTAGTCAGCCATAGCTTACGCCGCCTGTTGTGTGGTCGTAACGTTACTTCCCCCGACCTTCCCACTGGCACCGTTACAAACTGACCTAACTTGAGGAGCTGGACGTGGGCGCCATATAAGGGCCGCCGGCCAGCGAGCTGGATCTGCACCTCATCAGGCAACGTCAATGTCCCATGAGATAAATCCAATCGTTTGCCGGCTGGGGCCATAAAGTCCATCACTAATATTGCATCCTGCCCGACAAGCTTACCTACCCAGGCGGTAAAGTAGTACACCAAAAACCCAGCCAGGGTAATATTAACTCGTTCTTCCTTGGGTCATGTACGAACTTTCTCCAATGCCGATACACTCCTACCGCTTCGTCTCATCTATTTCACACCCTACCTTATGAGCAAAGGTGGTTTCAACGATGGACACTTCTGCGCCAGAGGCAAACAGTATGGTGGCCTTCTGGTTATTAAAGAGATTCCCACTGTCCCTATCTACTGTCTACAGAACCCACAGCCAAGGGAACGGGCTTGGAATAATCAGCGGGGAAAGAAGACCCTGTTGAGCTTGCCTTTAGGCTGATGCTGTGAAATGACTTGGGAGGCGTAGAATAAGTGGGAGGCTTTGCCGTCACTGAAATATCACTACTCTCAATGTTGTTATACTTATATCATGATGTAATATCTGCGTTGCTTCGCGGCGGCCCAGTTATATTTGGAAGCCTGGGCTTTCCTGGTGAATTACGTGAAAAACATCATCAGGCGGGGAGTTTGGCTGGGGCAGCACATCTGTTAAATGATAACACAGGTGTCCTAAGGTGAGCTCAATGAGAACAGAAATCTTATGTAGAACAAAAGGGTAAATGCTCACTTGTTTTTGATTTTCGTATGAATACAAACCGTAAAAGCGTGGCCTATCAATCCTTTAGTCCTTTCGAATTTTAAGCTAGAGGTGTCAGAAAAGTTACCACAGGGATAACTGGCTTGTGGCAGCCAAGCGTCCATAGCGACGTTGCTTTTTGATTCTTCGATGTCGACTCTTCCTATCATTGCGAAGTAGAACTCGCCAATTGTTGGATTGTTCACCCACTAATAGGGAACGTGAGCTGGGTTTAGACCGTCGTGAGACAGGGTAGTTTTACCCTACTGATGAGTTCGTTGTCTAAACAGTAATCCAACCCAGTACGAGAGGAACCGTTGGTTCAGATAATTGGTAACTGCGGTTAGCTGAAAAGCTAGTGCTGCCAAGCTACCATCTGTCGGATTATGGCTGAACGCCTCTAAGTCAGAATCCATGCTGGAATAGACGATAATCACCTTTCCTGATTTAACGCGAATAGCGATAGGTGTCCTTTGGACACCCAACATCATACAATTGCAACGAAACTCGCTATCTGTCAAATATCGATAGTGGGGAGTAGGCTGATTTGTAATTTCAAATATTGGGAAAGATAAATACTTTGTAGACGACTTAACTAAAGAACGGGGTGTTGTAAGCATGAGAGTAGTCTTGTACTACGATCTGCTGAGATTTAGCCCTTG
>MIQA02009903.1:0-12469 GCA_001887855.2 Sclerospora graminicola | reverse complement strand
CACCTGCCATCCCAAAGTCGTCGTCTCGACCAGGCGAGTGACGAGGTCCAGGAGGAGCTCTCCGCTCCTTCTGCCATCGTAAGACGGAATTGTCGCTGTCGTAATCGACAGCGTCAGAATCCACCTCGCCTTCACTTCTCGGCAAAGAAATTCTAGCGAGCTTACGCTCGCTAGACCCCTTGCGGAGGACGGTGAGGTCGTCATCCTCTTCTTCGGAGTCCGAAGAGTCTCCGAAGACTGACGAACACTTCTTCGCCACCCGCCATTCGGCAGGTGAGAGCGAACTAGATGTCGCGCTAGCGACATCATCACGTCCCCTCTTAGACACTGCTTCCGCAGCGTCTACTACGAGAGCCAATTGGTCCCTCGGCTTCTCCTCCGACGCTAAATTAGCAGCGTCGGCATTCGATGTTGGTACCTCTGCACGTGATGAAGAGGTGGATGCTGTATTAGCAGTTTCGGCAGCGCCCTTAAGAGCACCGCCGCGTGTCTCGACCATTAAATTCTTCTGGTCGTTAATGGTTGTAAACAAGATATTGTTACGACCAACAAGTGCCACCATTCGATTGGCCAATATTACATAATATTATTGGCCAACCACCTTGAGGGGGGGGTGATGTAATGGGTTACCATTACATAAGTGATAATTAAGTTGAAATATCACAGTTCAATTTCAGACTGCTGTCTTGAAATGCGAATATTGGATTATAAGTTATTATAATCCACCCAGGGTAACAGATTCTGATACAAATATCGAATCTAAGAAGAGATCTAGTAAACAAATATCTAATCTATGAAGAGATCTAATAATAAGAGTATTATTAGATCAGTTTTATATTACATGTTTATATGATTAGTCTAGATCTAATTATAGTAGTTAGCTCTAAACCACTCATAAATATATCACTCTTAAACTTACCTTCTTGCAGCCACGTGTCTTAGTTAAATATTCATATATATAACTAAGGGACTATTTAATCAATTAAATAGTCCACCTCTAAGTTTAATCTTAATTAAACTATTGGGAAACAAATTACATTTGTTTCTAACCAATTGCACGCTTCCTCACTTGTAATTTAACAGTGTACGCCTGTAACAGCTAGCCTGTTACAGATGCAGTCAATACCGTAATCCCACTGAAAATAGCTTAAGCGGTACCATGGACCAATGCTACATAAAACGTCTCCATTAAATGTTCAACCCACGTAACATTTTCCTTCCCGGTACACACTCCGGGGAATATTGCAACATATATATAAATATCGCGTTGGCTCGGAAGTGGAAAGTGAAGGCACTGCATGGGGACATCCCGAATGCATATGTGAAGGCCATAGAAAAAGGGCATGGCATTCATCTTTTCACTTCTTAGGGAATGACGGTAAGTACAAGAACGTTGGAAAGTTTTGAGGTAGAAGGAGTGGAGATTTTAGCGTTAAAATTCAAGAAGACATTGTACGGCCTCAAGTAGGCGAGGCGATTGTGGAATCGACTTTTGCACAAGAATTTGCTGGAATTAAGTTTCGTGCAGAGTTGCCCATACATGTGTTTGTATTATACGCGCATGGATGGGGAAAATTATTGTGGTTGGTGTGTACGTAGATGACTTGTTACGGGAAGTGAGGAGCACTGCGTGGTGAGATGTTTTGAAGATATGAAGTGTTTGGATATCAAAAATCTTGGAGAAGTTTCTAAGTTTTTGGGAATGGGAAAACGTATAGCGATGGAGACGGATACATGCTGGATCAATGATTGAAAATTTGCTCGAAGAACAAAGCATGGCAGAAGCGAACAGCGTCAGAACGCCTATTGGATGTGAATATGAAAATATTTTGACGGAGAAACAGGTGGATTTAGATGCAATTACTCATGATAGATCGCCTAACAATGAAGGTTTTCAGTTGTTGGTGGGTAGTTTGCTATGGATCGCGCGTTGTACGCGTCCAGACATAGCGTACGCAGTACACATGGGGGCAAGATAGACGCACGCGCCGAGCAAGTTGAATTGGGACCAAGCTAAGCGGGTATTACGTTTTTTAAGGGCAACAAATAGTTGAAGTTAAAGATGAAGGTTACGAAAGGTGATAATGACGATGGATCAATTACGTTGGAGGCGTACAGTGACGCAGACTTCAAGAAATGTAAAGATAGACACAACGTCGGTTACAGGCGGAGTTATGATAATGAATGGAATATTACTATATTAGATATGCAAGATACAAGGAGCTTCGATATCGACTATGGAGGCAGCGTTTTCACGCGGTATTGCAAATGGAGTGTGAATTCACACTCGCAAATGGAGTGTGCAAATGGAGCGTTCGAATGGAGTGTGGAGTGTGAATTCACACTCCATTTGCGATACCGCGTGAAAACGTTGCCTCCATAGTCGATATCGAAACACATCCTTGTCTCTTGCATATTCATATATTCGAATTGCTGAGCGAAGATGGCATGAAAACGTATTTGCCGATGACATTGTTTTCGGATAATCAAGCGACAACAAAATTCCTTGAAGGCGAGATTGGTTCGTCCAAGATGAAGCACGTGGACGTTTATGCTCTGGAAGAACGAGGACGGCGTCATTAAAATCAAGTACAAGGACACGCAGGACATGGTTGCGGACCTTTTTACGAAAAGCTTGGGTGCACCGAGGATGCAGGCATTACAGGAATCGGTGGGTTTAGTGGGTTTTCAAACGATATAGCTATTTTGAACTAGGTTCAAGGCGAGAAGGAGTGTTAAAATGCAGCGACTGGAGTGCAAGCGAGAAGTCTTACAGTGTTATGTTTGAAGTTGCGCATTGGACCAAAAATTAAAAATAGGTAGTATCAAATTACATACGTTTAGGTTAACTCTAATTAAATATATTCACTTTTACATTTTCCTCCCTTGTAACAGGAGATCTTCTAAAGATCACTCCTGAGGATGTCAAAGGTAAATTCTTCTCGGAGAGTATAGCGTCACCTAATCAAGTGTCTTCATTCGGTGTCAAAAGTGGAAAGACGGAAAGGTCAGTTGAAGTTTACCTGGAGCAGACGGGGTGGGAGCAGCCATAGCGTCGAACCAATCAACGTCTGGACTGAAGAGTGGTACATCGGACAAGTCTAGTAGCCATCGACTTGACAAGAAGGGTACATCACAATCACTTTCTTCATCAGCCAAACAATTACGAAACGCAGATCTGTTAGTCAAAGAAGGACAATTGAAAGAAAAAATTACAAACACTATGACAAGCACGCTCTCTATGGTGGCGAACAATATCATTACGGCAGCATCGGATAGTACCTCGGTAACAGAGATAGAACAATGCACATCTTTGCAGCACGCACTCAAATTGATGGGACTCGAATTGACAGATACTCCAGCAACTGGCAACTGCCAAGCCTACGCGATATGTCGGGCTATCACAGCATCACCTTCAAAAAATCAGGACGAGGAAAACTTAGCAGACTTAGCCCAATTAGTCAAAGCGGGGTGTTATACGCGAGCAATGATCGATTTTGAACAAAAATTCCCACCGGGAATTTGAAACCAAACTCTATTGAGTCTTAGCCAAGGATACAAGATGTCGGCCAAAGAATCGGCAAAAGAATTTAAGTTGTATTTGCACGATACGCATTCGGTGGGTCAGCCTTGTCAGATGCTGTTCCTCCCACGGCTTGGGGCAGCAATGATACTTTTGCGTTCATCAGCTCGATACTACAACGTGAAATATTCGTAATTAGTCAAGAACCAGGATCTCTCCAGTTAGGGGCGACTCTCTTTACACCAGAAATTCGTCAACATCATTCCAAGCATTATCAAATGAGTGGGGAGTACCTCATCACGTTGGCAGCATGCATCGATAAAGTTGGGGAACAGAAATTGATCGCTCAGAGCGATTCGACCAAATTACCACTTGTCCTGCTCTTCAAGGAAGCCCCTATTCTGCTTTACTCCATGTATTAATGAGTCAACCCCGCACCTAGAAACTCTGTATGACGTGGAAATGCGTTTCACTTCAAGTGATGACGAATTAGATTGCGAGGATAAAAAAGAACAAACAACGCGTCTACAGAAGAAGAGTCACCCATCCCAGAAGTCCAGTCCTAGGGTGCCCAAAGATGGGACAACAGATATTATTATGGCAGAACACCACCTGATTACCCTTGAATCACAGGAGACTGGGGAGCGGCAAAGTCGTGATGGCCACAATAAAAAAAATATACACCTAACCTAAATGTGGACCAAGGGCAGAGTGCTAGAATATTATTTTTGGATTTCACCAAGGCATATGATTCACTAGATCGTGGATAACGTTTCTCGACTTTAGCAGTTTTGGATTTTCGAAGGCATTTATAAAACTGATGACCACGTTACACATTGGGACAACGGCAGAATTTTTCGTCAACAAACATAAGTCGAGCCCGTTAAACAAAACTAGTGAAGTCTGGAATTCGACAGGGATGCCCCTTAGTACCATTACAGTTCATCATTGCGGTGGAACAGGTTGCTTTAGCGATTAAACAATCTACAGAGTTAGAAGGCATATATCCCGTCAGTTCACAAATTTTCAGCTTTTGTTGACGCCTCTACATTATTCCTACAAAAGGCGGAGCACGTCCCTTCAGCAATAAAGACTCGTTCGAAGATCTGGAAATTTATCAGGTCTTAAGGTTCAGACCAGTAAGAGTAATTTTCTATTTCTCGATCCTGATACGCAGTGTAAGGAATGGTATGGTATACCAGTAGTACAACCAGGAGACATTGTCCGATATCTGGGATACCGAATAGGGAATGGAAGAATAGTTACCAAGAACTGGGCACTGAGAATTAGGAGCATTCAAAGGAGATTGACAACGGCAACACATTGTGGGGTTTCGACGGTATATCGAGTATTGTTATTTAACACGATTGTTGTCCCTTCAATACTCTTCACGGCAAAAGTTTTCAATCCCCCAGTTGACGTTTAATTCAGCACAGAAAAAAGTTTCATCTGGCGGAGGACAACCAAGGATGAGGATCACGTACGACACAAGATTTCATCAAATCTAATGTATACCCCTAGAGAGGCAGGGGGCTTAGGACTCATAGCACTACCAATTGCAACATGATGTGGCTGACAATGCATATCGAACAGCTTGGAAATAATGGCGGGGAATGGACACTTCCACTACTCAGGAAGTGATCTCACCCAGAGTGGGATTCAAAGATAGCTCCATGCACACAAGAACATTATATCGAAAGACGCTCTCAATGAAATAGGTCAATGGCTCGGGCCATATCAAACACAAATACAGGGACTCAAACAATACGTACATATGGATCTGTCGGACTTGATCCAACAGGACAGTGGGAGTACAACATGTCCTTCAAAAGCAATGGCCCCCGGACAAGTCTTAACCGTTCAAATCGATATCGAGAAGGTCCCTGATCACGGATTCATATCTTCACAAATGGAAGCTTTCTGGGGCACATGTCAATGGGATGACAATCCATGGATTAGAAATGAAAGAGTTGCCACCCTCATGTTAAGGAAATTTGACGGAATTCCTAGAGCAGTCATATTTTTTACGAATTCGAAGAATTTTCAAAGACGAGTTTCATGGCGAGTAACATCATCTAGTAATATATCCCATGCGTACGCAAAGTTATGACGATGGCTTTGTGCACTAATTTTGCCATCAAGGCAGAGAGGCTTGTAGAAGGACGAGAAAACGGAGCTGGTGTACCAGTAACATTGAGACAACAACCAGAAGGAATTTATTGGAGAGTTAAACAACTCAACAACCTGAAGTTACCGAGTGGAATGAAACCGGCAGCAAGGTAGTAGTCTGTAAACCACATCCACAGCTCCAGGGATTTTCGTGGCCTATCGATGAAGGATACAGTCAATCCGGAGGATCCCATTATTTTTAAGAAAGTACTTTAAGAAGATCTATTTCTGAGCGACAGCAACAGTGTTACCGATTACAATTCTTAAATGGGCAGAACGAAGATTGAAAGATCCCTGGTGGACATCTATACAAGATCAAACACCCAAAAATATCTGGAAGCAAGAACATTCTATCTGACTACCAAGTATGGGTGATCTATAGAATGGCAACAATGCAGCTAAACACATTTCATAATAAGATATCAAGTAGCGAAAATTGTCCATTAGATGATGGCTGTAGCAGCCACCGATCCGATGTAGCACATATCATGTGGGGGTGTACTACAGCACAACGGTTCTGGAGACGGTTTATTGAATACTGGACCGGTACATCAACCGAAATAAGGGACCTGGTTCACTTATAAGTCAGCAATAGCACCGATGATTTTTCTTTTTTCCTTCAAAGATTGTCCGATTTCGGAGTTGCTACATCCATACCTGTGCTATCCCACTTATTCCCCACCAAATCCTTCTCATTTGGCCCTGATAGTCGTGTAGTGTAAACTATATTTCTCTCGCATCTCCCTTTGGAGGGCTGATGAAATTTCCGGCGGATCATACAGACTTCATAAGGAATCAATGCAGGACGCAACTTCAAGAGGTGGCAGCCTATGAGAGTAGCAGAACCAACTTCATGGATGACGGTAAGGTTATGAGTTATGTTTGCAGTGCTTCGTCGACATAATACCAGCACTATCGTATTCGATGACGCGATATAACGGCCCCGTCAACGAACTTCTGACCAGCTCATAGACCCCGAGTTAGAGACACGAGTACAGTAATACCAATAGTTAAGACTTAATGGACTATTATTATTATAATTAAGTAAAAGTTCTGATTTTGCCAGAGAGCCCCCTCCCCCAACCGACCGTCGGTTGGTGTGGATCTGAACTACCCAGCAAGCGGACTAAACGCACCGCAACGTGTTAAAATGCAGCGACTGGAGTGCAAGCAGGAAATCTTACATTGTTATGTTTGAAGTTGCGCCTTGGACCAAAAATTAAAAATATGTAGTATCTAATTACATATTTTTAGGTTAACTATATTTTAGCTCTAATTAAATATATCCACTTTTACATTTTCCTCCCTTGTAACAGGTTATCTTTTAAAGGTAATTTTGTCGCATACTTTATTCATCTTTACTGGTTAGTAGTGGAGTTAAGTGAACGTGAATATTACGTTCAGATTAGTGGAAACAGATATAGCGTGGATACATTAAGTAAAAATATATTTGGCTTAGAAGCTTAATGACGAAAACCAAGGCTACATCCAACAGGTTATGAGTGGGGCTTGTGACACGGGTGAAGAAAAATCTACGATTGTTTCGGAGAATGTGGAGTCAGACCAAGTGGCGAAAATGCTGGAGTTGCTTACGGATAGGCTACAAAAGCTGGAGGAGATGCGATTCGTGAAGAGTGATGAGGGGACGGTGTATCAAACCCCTAAAGCTGTCACAAAGATGAGCATAGCGTCGTTGGAAGGAAGTCAAGAGGGCAAAAGATCATTTTTGGCAGGCCGGCATGGTAAGCAGAGCTTTAGAGAGCATAGCCATGCCGGGGCTGGCATCTTTACCAACGATAAGAGTTTTCGATGGAACTGAGACATATTGTGGTTCGGGTTCTGGTTTTCACGCATGGGGGATAAAGTTTTTTCCGACAAATTAACATTGCGGAAGCGGCATGCGGGTTTTAGTTGAGTGAGGACGTTAAGGTGGATCTATTAGGTCATTGTCTAGCTGGAGCAGCTGAAAACTACTATAACAGACAAGTGGAGACATGGTGGTAGCCTTATGATACGTAATGGATAAAATGCGAACGACTTTTCACGTACAGATTATGCTAGCACACGGAATGAAATTGTTTATGGCGAGGTAAAGTAGCGGGCATATCTGGCCGGAGCATTACCTATATTTGTCGGCGGTAGCAGAAGCGGTAGGTGGAACTTCTGTTTTCACTGGTACTTAACAATATTGTGTATTATGCAGCTCCGGAGATGCAGCAGATAATGATGTCAAAATTTGATTCGACAAGGCCGGACTATTTGCGCCAGGCGGAAGAACTCTGCCAATTCGCGCAGGCAGTAGAATATGAAGACAGAATGCCGAGAAAAGTTACGCATGGTAGCGTACACGTGGTAGCTGAGGACCCGGACAAGAGAAAGAAGTCCAGACAGTGTTATCAATGTAGAGAAGTGGGGCATTTTAAGCACAATTGCTCCCAAAAGAGTGAAAAAAAGAGCAAGCATTTTCGTTGACTATTACGACTAGTTACGGCAACATTGAGAAGGAGAAGTGGATCCTGGATAGTGGAGCCAGTATGCATCTGTCTAACGATTTGGGCTTTTTGAGGGAATTTTGTAGTCGCTCCGAGAGATCATCGAAGTCTCCCTCCCAAGAATCCGGGTCTCACCGAGTAAGAAGTAATAGATGAATTACTGTGAAAAGACGCGCATGGTCCATCATTATTCTTTTCATACTTCTTTGTACATTCTTCGTCCTGCCAAGAAGCCTAGTTGGGTTGCACCAAAGAGCATTCCCAGAAATGATTGTAGTCTTAAAATTTTGGCAAAGTCTTGTAGCTCGTTTGAAGTAGGGAAACTGGCCTATAATCTAAAGCATTCGTCGAATCTCCTTTCTTCCGGAGTGGAATTACAGTAGCTTTCAGAAAGGAACTAGGAAGAGTAGCCCTCTGAGAATCTGATTATATAATGTACCAGAGGTCCGATTACTCCATCTTGAAAATCTTTGTAAATGTCGTTTCCAAGCTATTGTCGGAACCAACTGGATATTGAGTCAGATAAATAGAATCGGTCAAGTCTACTAGCTTGCTCCCCCCTCCAGTACGGGAAATGTCCTACAGGTTCAGTCTGTTCGTCACAAAAAATCGAATCGGTAAGCGTGCGTGCATCAATAAGTTGCAATCGACGTGTTAAAGTAGTCAACACTGCCTTCTCAGACTTATACGATCTGTAGCCACCATATCTATCTAACACTGGCGATTCGACGCAATTGAAGTCTCCTGCCAAAATTATCGGAGATCGGATCGGCATTAAAATACGAGAAATGTTCTTAAAGAATTGTTTCCTACGTAGCGCACCCCCTGACGGCGCGTAGATGTTAACTATTACACACTCGTTCCACTGGATTGAAACAAAACGCTCCGTCCAGGTTTCTCTACGCCATTTTATAATCTGATCTTCAATGGCTGGGTGTATAAGAATAGCCACCACCGCCCCCTTCTTTTTTCGGTTACACTCCACATAGAAAGCGTTCTACCATTACCATGTCGTCCTCACAATCGCTCCCATTGACTTGCTATGTCTGATTCCTCTTGATGGGAGGTGATGTGTGTTTCTTGTAGCATGGAAATATGGGGTTGATTAATTGTGACTGATGAGCGCCAAGCCGTTTTTAAAGCCTCGGACATTTTGGCTTATAATACGTAAAGAATTTGGTCCAGTTGTACCCATTTTGGCCGTTTGGGTTGGCCAGAATTTTAAATCGTTGAGCAGTTTCCTGGTTGCATAGGTGTCGTATTGGGGTAAATCGTAGTACGAGTGCTTAGAAAAGGAGCACTCGGTCTGGTGCAAAACGCTAGCGGCCTGATGCGAGCGATCGTGTCCGATCTAGAGCACCATCTTATAGTATTCGCTGAATTAAGAATGGGAACATAAGTTGACTTTATGTAATCAACCAGATTAACCCATGCGTCTGATTGTCCCTCCAGAACTTGTACTTTTATTGTATACGCCGGTGCTATCGTCCTTGTCCTGAAGTGCCGTTAGAGGAGGGTCATTATGGAATCAATAGGGTGATATATTCTTCACCAAGGATTGCTGCTAATTCCTCTGCATGCATATGTGCACAACTTAGGCATCTCAGTAATGTCATAGGCAAATTTGGTGCACATAACTTTATTAATGGGCTGTTCCCATATTTTGCCCGTTTTAGTATTACCCAATCTTGTGAACTGTCCATTACCGCTTGTCGTTGAGATGGGTGTGATAATGACGATAACCGGCTCTCCTAGTCCTTGAACCACTGAATCAGGATCCCAGGTACTTCTCCCCGTTTACCTTGTGCTCACATTTCATTCCAACACTGTTCTCTCCAAGGTGCCGTAATTAAAATTAACACCTCCGGGTCTCGACTGTCCTGTAGATGGTATGCTCTGGGGCAATCTTTAACTAAAGTAATAAGCGATTGCCTTCCCTAATAACATAATGCTGTCGCCGATGCAACTAGCAGAAATTCGATCTTCGTTGTCCTTTCCCAATCACTCTTGTATGCGTCGCAAACCTGATATCATGGTAAATCATCAGATGATGTACAGTCTGGGTCGTCTATCATCTCTGTAATGTCGTCCATTACCTTGTTGTATGGTATTGGCACAGATTCCCCCTGGGTGTCAGTGTTTTGCGCTGGTCGTAGACATCTCCTTTTATTTTGTGGCTCGTTTAAGCTGGTGCTTTGTGAAACGTTGGTCGATGAAGCTGCGCACTCAGATATAGAAGACGCATCCGCTTGTATTTGCAGTTATTCCGCTGATTTTATTTGATTCCTCCAAATCTTTGAGTACCACTGCTTCAGGATTGGTTGTGAGATTTGGTACATCTGTATAAACCAATCCAGAGCATCATGTTGTTTCAGATCTAGATGAATTAAATGTTTTTGCTCCTTAACGATAAAGCCTTCCCACTGTCTCAGTTATTTCACACATTATGGGGTTGTGAGTCATGAAAACTTGCTCAATTTTGACTTTTAGGTCGTGGTGTATGGTTGCACCTAGTAAGCGCTGGAGGACATCGTCGAAATATCCGTCCCAGGTGTCTGGGTTCCACGGAGACTGGCTGCCATACATTGTAATCTGTTTCCCTTGGGACGATGTTACTGTGTCTACCTGGATTAATTTTTTGTTTTTTTTTGTTCTCATTGTGGACCTCAGACATTATGATATCCTGACCTCCTGGGTTTTGACCGGTCGTCCTGTTGCCAACTATGACCATATTTGCTATGTTACATACTTTCTCAGCTTTAAAATCTTCACTATCGTCTTCGCTGACGCTGTTACCGCTACTATCCATATCGTAATCAGGTTTGTTGTTTGATATATCCTCCTTTATTTGATCTCCGTACGTGAAAGCCGAATAATGTGCTTTGTTGAAGTGAAGTAATAGTGGCCATTTTTCCACATCCATAAGGAATTCGGATTTCCGTTGAAGCACCCTCGTGGCGCAGTCCTCGATCGTGATCGGATATTCTCCGCTAATCATGTAACTTCCACTTTGCTTTTGTCGCATTTCGGGAGTAAAACATAGAAATCCCGTTACAGAATCTTGGGAAAGTTGGCTTATCACATATATTTCCTTCTGTAAGAGTGTGCTGATACTCCCTAGGGTATCGTTACTTCCCCAGACAAGTGAACTGACAATATCATCAACTTCCGAGCCACTGGATGCAAATTCCGAGAGATATGCCTTGAGTTCCTTCATTGATTCCTTCGCTGAAATTTTTCGTACCCACGCCCCAATCCTAATAACGTCTGCTTACGAATCCCATGGGGGAATTTTATGTCAAAGTTGGTTAGTGCTCTTGCCAAACAACCGTCGTTTAATGTTGTTGCTAATCCCACAAGTACGCTGGGATTACAGTTGTCAAGTCGCGACGATGTCAATGCCTGGCTAATGGCATAAACCTGACAATTCCCTGTGGCACGTGTTCTCAGTTCTCGTATACCAATAAGCTGGATAACCTGGTCTAGCCTGTCAATCCTCTCTCCGTCCCCCATATTCTTTATGGCACTCTTACTTGGGTGGACTTGTCCAAGTTTGTCCGTAATCGCTTGTGTTAATCGCATGACTGCGTCCTTACTCAGGCTTTCATTGATAAGCATATCTTGTATTATGAAGCTCCTTAATCGCCGCTCCTGTGGCATCATTGCTCCTCGTTTTTTTCACTTTTTATTGCGTTGGGAGGTTGGAATGGCTTCATTGAGGGTCTTAGAACTTTTTTGCTTTGTAGCAACTGTGGTGAAGCGATCGGAAAATATTGGGACTGAAGTGGACCACACATGGCCGTTGATTGGTGACGATAGAACACCCATCAACATATGACGGTTGATGGGTGGGAAAAGGTTGATCACGATTATGAAGAAAAGGTGGTGGCCAACGGATATTTACGACGTGGAGAAATTCAGCCAAGTATGGTCGTTAAGCCCAGTCCCAGGCACTGGCGGAATGATGGAGATCACGATCACGATCGTTATTACAGTCACTAAGTGGAGTTCCCGTGGATGTAATAAGAAATAGTGGCTGTTGACATGACGTATCAAGGGCAGGTGACCAGCCGATCTCTGAATGGTATAGTGGTTGAAGTTGACCATGATACGAAGTTACGGTCTGATCAGCCTGTCATGCCTGAGCAATGAGGATCAGATGAGGAATGAAGATCGGGCATGTGGAGTGACAGGTTGTGTGAGTGACGAGAGCCTTTGGTTGTCCGAAGATGACGTGGCAAGGCCTGATCAGGCCTGATCAGCCGAGATCGGTGTTGTATGGTTG
>MIQA02009896.1:0-10602 GCA_001887855.2 Sclerospora graminicola | reverse complement strand
GTTCCGGAAGTGGGAGCGGATACTGTACCGGTAATAATAAATAAACACAAAAAAAACACTTACGTTATTTCGTAGAAAAAGGAAAATATCACGATATTTTTTGTATTGGTATTTTTTTTTTCAAGCGTTTTGAACAAAGAGGTACGGAAGTCAATTAATTCACTTATAATTTACGAATTTACGCTAACGATTGAGGACAGTATAGTTGTCAAAGCAGGTGAATCCTGGAGACTTGATCTCGCACAGGAAAGCATTGGTATGACTTTACATGGAGACTTCGATGCACGTATGTGGTCCTCGATGCATCTTTAGGGTACTGTAGGAGGTAGCCGCCTTGTGCATTTCTTCCGCGACCCATTCATCTCTTAAAAAAGTAAAAAAAATACCAAAGAGCTCCCGTAAACATCGTGAAAACGATTGTTTCAGAAACACATCCACTCGACACAAATCCCATTATTTATTTATTTTTACACAAAGCTTGCCATTCATGTTCATTCCCACACATTTGCAATACCGAAACCAAAATAGCAGTCTTGGCCACACGTTAGTGCATTTCCATTTTCCTTCGTGACCTGCTTCTTTGGCGCAATTGGGCGTCTTTCTAAAGTGCTCACTGCTCTCGCAATACTCGCAGCGACCAGAACAGACGTGGGACCGCTCCAGATAGTCTTGGTTACCAATTTTCCATTCATCTAGCACTCGTCCACCAAGTGTTTGCTCGACCCAGACGTTGATTCGGGCTTTACGACGGCGTACAATGTATGCTCGAAACGAGTCAAGAGTCAGCAACAGTCTTTCGTGACACTTTGCCGTCTTGACCACTCGAATTGAATCGAAATAACAGTTGAAATAGCTTTTTAATCGCACCATAAAAAAAAAACTGCAAGCGAATGCAATTCAAAAAGGCCTTGCCGTTCCGAAATCGTAAATAGCAAAGTCGCATGAGTTCCCCAGGGTCCTATCTGCGCCTCCCGCGACGTCTGGTGGTTGTTCAAAGTCACGGAATGTATCGATCCAATCTTGTCGATTGCGTAAAAAACCTATCCACGACGACGAGAAAATTGGCAACTGGGAGGACCAACGACGTCCACAGCGACAGTTCAACGTTTTCGTAAACACTTTGAGGGATAAAAATGCCTTGTTGAATCGATACAGCACAACTCGACCGCCCTCCACCAGTCACATAGCGGTACCGCTCGCCCAAATATGCGTATACTTGAGACTGTTCCTTGCGGCTTCTTTCCATATGATTGCCGATGGGGAAAACAATCCAAACGTTCAACCAATGTACCTTTCTGCAATAAAGTTGTCACTAAAAAATCACAGAGCGAGTCTTGATAGTATAAGCTGCTAATATTTTTTCCTCGGGCCCGAGACCATGAGGCGTCAACCACATGGATCTCAACAGTTGAGATACAAGTCAGAAATCTCTAAACCGAACATGAGAAAAATCGATTTTGTGATTTGCCTTAAACCACACCTTACTCAAACTAAAACTGAAACCTTCTCGATTTTTATGCTGCGAAAGTTCTCGAACTAAGTTTGTGTGAAGTTACTCAGTTGGCATGGCAACAACGATGAGGTAATCAATCTTAGTGTGAAAAAAAAGAATGTTCTTTTATTAAGCAACTATGCATGGTTCTCGAGTCCTACGTCGCCCGCTATCTCTTCAAGTGACTCACAAACTTGAACGTCAAGTAAATCAAGACTTGCAAGACAATCCAAAAGCCAATCAAGCCCAGCATAAAGTCGTATTTCCTCTCCGGTCGAAAGTCGTACGTTGTTTCAATATAGGCGGCCACGGTCATATTCGTCGTGACATTTTTGGTGGTCACTGAAATGAGGTCCTGATTCGCGCCAAATTGTACCCCCACCAAAGCTGGTAACGAGTAACTCGAGGGCATGACGTATTGAAACCACTTGTACCCGGCTTTCATGGCGGTGCGCGGGAGCAAATAGCCCGAAAAGAGATTCAAGAGACACGAAATGGCACCAACAGCCACGTTCGCGACCTTTTCATTCGGCATTAGCGCCGACATCCACTGCCCAACGTACGTACAAATCGACGTATAGAGATAAAAGACAAAGAGAAAGAAGAAAAAGTCACTGGCACTGGCACTCCAGCCCACGAGCCAATACTCAATTGTCACAAACAAGAGATTGACAACAATCAAGTACGGAATCTCGGCAAACCAGAGGGATAAACTATAGGCCAATGGTCCATAATAATTGGACATGCGTTCGCGATAAAAAACGGCTCGTTCGGCACATGTAACCTCTAAAACCGTCATGAGGTTAATCACACCAATAAAATCCATACTATTGTAAATCAAGCCAATATGCGAATTGATCTTTTTCACATTTCCCGCCGATAATTGGAAAAACGTTGTCCCAAAAATCACGGCACAAATGGGAAACAGAAACATTCGCATGGAATTGTATTGCGGATTGCGCCAATACGTTAATTGTTGCTTTTTGCCCAATGCCACCACTTGATTCCAGAAACTCGTGGCAATTGGAGCGTATTTTAACGTCGAGTGACAGATAAAATCACTCGAGACCGTGGCTAATTCCACGGTTCGGTCCCGATTTTCCGCACACAGGTTACTTTTAGCGTACTCGAGCGAGTAATCCCGTACATCACGACCAATGCCAGCACCAATAACTTCCAACATGTACGTGGCAGGGTTATATTGTGGTCGAATGGCTTCCGTGCCCGGAATCGACGCGAAATATTCCAACATGGTGACCGAATCGACGCCCAAATCGCCAAAATACGCCGTATACCCCCCTTTTTGAAGCAATAATAACCCATCAAAGAGCTCAAAGATCGAAATACTCGGTTGATGGATCGTACACAAGACGGTGCGGCCGGTACGCGCAATAGATTGTACCCCTCGCATGACAATCAACGCCGAACGTGCATCTAACCCACTTGTGGGTTCATCTAAGAACAATATACTGGGATTCGACACGACTTCGACGCCAATGGTTACGCGTTTCTTCTGTTCTACCGATAAACTCCCGACCATAGCGCTAGCAATGGGCGATAATTCCAATAATTCCATCGTCTCGTTTACGAGATTCATTCGTTCTTCCTGTGTAAACGTTGGAGGCAATCGTAAATTCGCTGAAAAGACCAGTGCTTCATAAATCGAGGCAGCTTCCGAATGAATGTCCATTTGTTCACAATAGGCCGTGATGCGACTAAAATTCAATGGGTTCTTGGCTTCCCCATTCACAATAATGTCGCCTACAATCCGACCCCCCGTTTTCCGACCGGCAATTACATCCATGAGCGTCGTTTTCCCGGCTCCCGTTGCCCCCATTAGCGCTACCATGCGACCCGGTTCAAAATGGGCGGTAATCCCATGCAATAATTGTTTTTCTTCCCCCGAAGGAAGCGTCACATAGTATTCCAAGTCTTTAATACACAAATTCGACGGCGTAAACGGTAACCCGGTGCTTTTCACGACCCCTTGGTGGCCAGAAGGCGCCCCGGGCGTCCCCACTTCGACATACACTTGGTCTTTTGCGGTAGCAGGCGTTTCTCTATCCGTCAATGTCTTGACACTCACGCCTTTGTACTTTTCATAGCGGATAAAATGCAATGCCAAGCCATTCAACGTTGTAAAAAGCACGTAATAGAGGACCAAGACAGCAATGCCAATGCCAATAAACTCAGTGCCTTGGGAAATCGAGAAACTCGCTAGAAATTTCTGCGTTTGAGCAGGTGTATACCGTGACGTGGCATGAAATTCCGACAATATATTGCTTCGTAGCGCCCAGGAAATGGGTGAAAACCAATACATCCAAATCCAATAATCTGGAATCAAGTCGGCCAGAATAATATTGCCGGAAAACAAGAGGAAAAAACACACCGACATGGACGCCAGGGCTTGCCCAATGGTGATACTTGGGGCAAATGCACTCAACATGGTCATATAGGCACTAATCGCATGTTGAAAACAGACCAAAACGAGGTAAAAGACGAGATACTTGTCAAACGACCGGGTCAAGTTACTCATAAAGTAAAAAAACGTCACGAGGACCAACGAGACGGCCACATTGACGGGAATTTGCACGACACTCTCCGCGATTGTATACGACATGGTGCGAAAGAAATTCCGTGGCCGTTGTTTGTAAAAAACATTGCGCAATTGAAACGAAATGGTAATTTGTTGCCACGCTTGGCGTTGAAACAGTGCAATACTAAAGAAAATCATACGTAAATAATACGTTGAGCTCACGTCAAAGTAAATCATCCCCATGACCAAGCCAATCACCAACGCTTCGACGAGTTTGCCCCAGAGCAATGGCGGATCCCGCACCCAAATCAATTTTTGACGATTCAATAACAATAATGTACTGGGTAGAAACGCCAAGCCAAATTCGGATTTTTGTTTCGAACGGGCTAAGTTCGCCACACTTTTGGCTTTTTTGAAATCCTCGGGATGCTCAAACGCATGTTCATTAAACCCTTTCGCAATGGCTTCCGAGGTTTTTTTGTAAATGTCGGACTGACAAAACAATTGATGAAACTCGTCGGCGGTTACGGGCAAGTCGGGAGTTTCTATCGTTCCATTGGCATACCGTTGACCACGTCCCGACGTGATTTCAATTAAAAAATCCGCCGGATCGACACGAGGCGGACAGGAAAAACCTCGTTTTTCGAAATACTCGAGGATTTCTGTCCGTGGACCGTGAAACACCATGTGGCCTTCATGAATCATGAGAATGTCATCAAACATTTCCACGACTTCCGGGGTGGGCTGGAGCAAGGCGACAATGACGGACCCCCCCAGTGTTTTACACCAGGTTCGCATGGATTGAATGATATCAAACGTCGCGGCACTGTCTAACCCGGTGGAAATTTCATCACATAGAAACAAACTTTGCCCGCCGACGAGCACTTCGCCCACGGTCACACGCTTCCGTTCGCCTCCACTGACGCCTCGTAATAACGCGTCGCCTACGACGGTATCGGCACAGTTTTCCAGCCCTAAAATCTGTAAAAACAGCTCCGTTCGAAGCGCTGCAATGTCCCGCATGGCTTCGGGTTGATCTTCAGGGCGGCCGTTGACGCACATATCGGCGAATTTAAACGTTTCGCGCACGGTTAGGGTTGGAATGTGATTATCCGTTTGATCCACGAGCCCGACGAGTTTAATCAGATCAATCTCGTCCCCACGTAACCCGGAATAGAGAATTTCACCCCCAATGTGCGTTTTCCCATTGGATCGTTGTAACTTTCCGGCTAACGCTTTTAGAAACGTGGATTTCCCCGCCCCCGGATTGGCTAAAATTAACGTCATGGACCCGGGTTTAATGATGCCCGACATTGGATGCAACGCGTGTTTCGTCATCATGGGGACTTTCTGCCATGGTGTAACGAGTTTCGCGAGATGCGAGCCGACAGTGTGGTGGCCGGAGACATTGGCAGGCACTTGGACGGAAAAGGACAAGTCTTGGAAACGAACTTCTGGCGTTGGAAGCTGGAGATTGATTTTGCGGGATAGGTGATTGTATTTTTGATAAAATTTCTCTAACCCCCCCGTGAGCATCGTATCGAGCGTATCCGTGCGTAACGTACTATAGTGACTTGCCATGGTCTCACCACTCCGATGGGAATAGGGATCTTGGAGACTTCGAAAGTTGAGCGAACGATACACGGCCGGCACTTGCTCGGTGGCCGATACGGGAAGTTCAGGCTCTAAGAGACTGCGTTTATCTTCTTTCGGCATTGCACCTTTTTCTCTAAAGTTACACGACCTTTTTCACGATAGGAGAAGAGAGAGAGAGAGAAGGAACGGGTTGGAAGAAGGTTAGAGAGTGAGCTCGACATGGCTATAGTCGTGAGATAGAGATGAGATAGAGAGAGTCGTTTTGTTTTCGGGTTTTGATGCATAGTCTCACGTTGCACAAGCGATACGATAGTTTGGTCGAGTGTGCACACGTCGCATGGTTATTGATGGAATCGGGGCAACGGAAGTTTCACTGAAAATTTTAAGCCGACGTCAATAACGATACCATTCTCCAAAAATAGGAAATCTATCGTATCAAACCACTCGGAGCCCTTCAAAGTCGATTGAATTTCTACCAAAATGTAGAGAGCTTTGGATCGCACATCATTAAAGTATCTTGTCGTTGTGGATATCTTTTGCTCTCTTGACTTACTGTATCCCAATGTTTTGGTCTTTCTTATCACAAATCTTTCGGATAGTCATTCGCGGAGATAGCAACCTGATTCTTAAAGCGCAATCGGTAAGTAATTGGAGCTATGACGTCTACCGGTAGTTTAGTATTGCAAGTTTCATTTCTTTATTAGTACCCTAGTGGTGAGTTTATTGGGAGATTTTAGGCGCCGAAATGTCAAGTCCAGTGGTGACAACGAGCCACGCCAACGTATAACGCGATTTTATGTAAAAGGACTCTCAGCTGCGGCAACATTGTTACTGTAAGTTGCCAGCTTCTTTGCACCATGAGTAAAAGGAAATGTTAGGCACACCATCTGCGCTACCCGACACCACTTTAACACTATTGAGTTGAACAGGTACGTCAGCCGCACATTGTACTTCAATAACACAGCCTGAAACTGACGAGACTTAAAAGCTTTGCGCTAATCTGGTCAGGATACGTCCTGGGAATGTGTGTTTCTATTTATAGCCTCCTGATGCAGTGATAGAAAGAGAAACTGCAACCAGGTGGATCAATGTCTATACCGGTATATGTATCGACTTCCAGATTACCTTAACCTCAATGAATATATACCAAATAGAGGTGGTTCTAGGCTGGGAAGGGCGCCAGCTTGGCTAACAGCCTGTAAGCGCTTCTTCAAACAATATGCTTGAGACGCTTCTACTGACGCTTCCGTATGTGCAGGACACTACTACGAGCTTATAGGGAAATGTTATTTCTTAGAAAAAATAGTCCTGCACATACGGAAGCGTGATATTGCTTAAAGAAACGCTTATACGCTTGTTCGTAGTCATGAGCCAAGCTGGCGCCTAGAACCAGCGTGTTTCTATTTGGTCAAGCATTGCGTTCCCATTAAAGTTGCTCTTGCTTGTTGGGAGGGAAACAAAAGAAGTGCAATCAATAGACAGACTCATATTACGTTTCAATTATATAAAAGGAAATCGAAATATCATTTTCTCACAAAATGCTGCACTCGAAGCCATAAGTACTGGCATTGTTGAGGTTTCCACAACTGCGACATCTCCAACTTGTGCAACCAGAAGGAAGTGGATAGGGAGTGGAGCATTTGTTGCATAAGGCATTGCCCTGGGCGTCGCGGCGGATGTTTGCGTTGTTAGGCACGACGCGCGTGTGGACGGCGGCAGCAGGATAAGCACTTGGAGCAGCTGGCACGGCTTCGACAATAGGACGGCCATAGGCATCTACTTGCACGGGCTGGCCTGCCGCCATCGGGTAACTCTTGCCGTCGGTGGTCTTCTCTGGCTTCTTGAAGTCCATTTCCCAATTTGTTGATACTTAAAAAATAAAATACCGGCGAAGCGAGAAACAAGGTCAGCCAATAAGAATTCTGGATTTTTCTTTAGACTAAAATATTTTTAGTACAGACCTAAATATCGGTTTTGAGATATTTATCGGTATTAATATCGATTGCACTCCATTGAAGTGATGCAACGTTTAATGCGAACCGACGCCAACAGATACCGTTCGTCTTTTCCAATTACGTTATAGATGCAACATGTCAGAGCCCAAAAAATCTCATCCGCTACTGCTCCTCCCGCCAAGAAATTGAGCAAGAAAAAAACGATAAACCATTCTTCAGATTCTCCATCTACTTCTATACCTTCAATCGATGCTGTACCCCTAATTCCTCGAATTTCACTGGCTGAGCCTAAACCAGACGTAATCCGAGCTGATACTAAGCGTAAGCCGTCCAAAAAACGGACTTCAGCTCCATCGAATGAATTAAGTTCAGAGACTCCTGATGTGGATATTTCTGTAAATGTTGCTGCGAAAGATGCAGAGCGTGAAAAGCAAGCGAAAAAAGAAGCAAAAAAGCAACGAATTAAAGAAAAGGAAGAGATAAAATATCGACAGCAGGAACTGGCAAGACAAGCACAGGAAGAAGAAGAAAAACGTAAATCTCGTGCCAAAGAAGAACTTGAAGCACTGAATGCGAATGCGGAAGAATGTCAAGAGGAAGAAGACGCGTATGATTACGATGACGACGGTTTTGAAAATTACGATGACGAGTTTGAGCAAGAAGAAACAACAACGAAAACGGACGAAAATCGCGATAAATTTACAAATGATACGATGGATAAAATCGAACTAAGAAAAGTTCAGCAAGCCATGGAAGCTGAAACGAGAGAGTTGCAATCTCTTTCAGTCAAACCATCGAGTCTTTTAGAGATTAAAAATTCAAGTGACAAAACTCCAAGTACCTCCAGGCCATTGACATCGATTGCTTCTTCAATTGCTGGTTTAAAGCAATCGTTAGATCCACGTGCGAAACGTATAAAGGAAATACGTAAACATCGGAAGTTTGAAGTGGAAAAGTTCTCGCTGTTTCAGTTGAATCCAGTCAGTAAACTAGACCAAATGTTGCACTGTCCTACGAAAAGGAATCATCCAGCATCGCGTTTACGCAAACGAATGAAGTGCACGATCACTTGCAATCCAAACAAAAACTCCCGAAATGCATGAAAAGAGTATGCACTATCCTGATGATATTGGGTTTGACACGCATTCAAGTGGATTAAATCGTGACAATGACGAAACGCCTGGCACCTCGTTCTCGTCCTCAGCACGTTTTTTTAAATTTTTGGATTCTGCTGCTTATGTTTGTGAGACATTAGTAGTGGAAAACGTTATGGCATGGGAATTGGAAGCGAACGAAAACGATAGAGATAATCAGAGTACAAGGGATGAAGAGTTAAAAAAGAGCCGACGATTGGACAGAAAGGTGATCTTTCCAAGTGAAAACGTGGACAACTTGCCGTCCTTAAAGAAAATACTTAAGAGTCGTGATCTTGTGGTACTACGTTTCTCACCTTGCGTTTCTTGTACACTTTTATCTTGTTATGGAAATGTACATGAAATGGACAAGAATGACGATTCTCAAGACCAAACACTTGTCAACCTGCTTAAAAACAAGACAATATCGTGCATTTGGGATATTAATCTTCCAAATCGGCCACTACATTTACTTAAAAGTGGAGGTATTGCGTCCACGGCGTGTTTAAGTCCTTCTCGCGACCTATTTGTGATTCTGGGGACAGAAGACGGCAGCCTTCACGTCTGGGATCTTCGCCCTCATACGAAAATCCAGTCTACCAGTATTTTAGTAGACGGTATGGCTGTTTCTACACCAGTTTATTCAACTTGTGGCATGAATTCTCGTGCACCGGAACAACACGCATCGCAAATTGTAGCATTGGAAGTAATTGATCGCGCCGAAAGTCATGCGGACAATAGTGGAACGTTCCAATTCGGTTCGATCGATGATCGCGGAGTGTTAATTATATGGAGCTTAATTGAGTTTGAGTATGCGGGAGACGAAGCTTTAAGTATTGACAATTGCGTTCAAATAGGAGGAAAAGTGAAACTGGTCATGAATACTCGCATTGACTTGCAACAGCATCATCTTTCCCCGTCAATTGGTCCTGCTGTTGTTGTGCTTAAATATTTTCCTCATGATCCAAATCAGTACGTATAGATTTTAAAGTTAGAGATTTCTAATGCTTTGACTTAACCTATGTGTGTATGTACTTCCATAAATAGATTTATCATTGGTACACGATCGGGTGACCTTATTCGAGGCAATCGGTGTGAAAAAGCTTCGTTTCGAGCTCAATATCAACGACAGTTTGGGTTAAATGCGCAATCTTCTTCGTCCAGTGTCGTTTGTATTGATTTCAATCCATTTGAGCACGAGTATTTCCTTGTAGGGTATCAAGACGGGAGTATTGCGTACGTTCTGCATGCTTATTAAAGTGCTTTTTAAGATATAAATCTCTTACAGTTTGTATTTTATACTGCAGTTTGTATCATGCCGAAATCTCACTAAATCTTACTTCATGGGAAGAAGCACCTATTGACGTAAGCGTGTGCGCTGTAACGTGGTCAACGTCTCGTCCTGCGGTTTTTTATGCATCTTATTCCAATGGCAACGTGTTGGTCTGGGATTTCCTAGAAAGCACAAGTGTACGACTCCGAAATTTTTTTTTTTCAATGTTATAGTTTTTTCATTCTTTGTATATTTTTTTTCACAGGAGCCAACGCTAAATCACGCGTTAGGTGAACTTAAAGACATTCCACCGGCCGATCTACCCACTTCACTCTATCCACTTGTGCTCTCGTACGTAAAATTTCTAGTTAGAGAAACTTGCAACTATTTACTTCATTTTGTTCATACAGATCAAAAAAAATGCGAACGTCTCGACCTGCCATTGCATGGCGACTTGATGCCAGTGTATCATTCTTCCAATTTGCCATCTACGAATTGGAGCGAGAATTTACCATACAAACGCCAAGTGAGCACCAAGCTGTAGCCGAAGTGCTCACTTGCATACTTTAACATGTATAAAGATAGTCGTATCATTAATTTTTTTGAAAGGACCAAGT
>MIQA02009892.1:0-15205 GCA_001887855.2 Sclerospora graminicola | reverse complement strand
CACGTCATCCCTGGACAAATCCATCGGTCATCATCACTTGCCTTGACTTGACATTACTCGCACAACTCGTCATTCCACATACCCCATTCCATTCCACATCTGATCTTCATATTTTGGGGCATAATCGGTTGGCTTGGCCGATCGGACCGGAACTTCGTATCAAATCCACCTTCAACATCTGCACTGTTCATAGTCTGGCCCGATAACTGTCTCTGACGTGCCACGTCACCATTGCTCCGGTATCTTAACTCGTCTCTGCCGATCTTGTCGTACATCCACGTGAACTCCACTTAATAAACGTTATCCCGGTCGCGATCGTGATCTTCGCTGTTCTGTTGATATTTGGGACCGGGCGTAGTAACTGTGCTTGGCTCATTCCTTCATATCACGAGCACCCGTTGTTGTCCACTACCTTTTCGTCGTATGCTCGATCAGCCATTCCCACCCATCAACTGTCTCACGTTTATTGGTGTTCCATCGTCACCAATCAACGGCCATGTGTGGTCCACCTCATTCTCAACATTTTTTCAGATCGCTTTACCACAAGAGCGTGATATGAAGGGAATTGTACCCGGGCTAGCCAGAGGTAGATCGGATGGCTATCGATGGTGGATAACCGAGGGACGGATGGTCTGAAGGATGTCCGCGCCTGAAGACGGCTGATCGTTGCAGAGGACGGATGAGGCGCCAGGGTTGGACGCGGAGCTGCTAAGGAAGGGTTAATGTCAGCGGTCAGGTGAGCTTAGATGGATGGCCATCCGGCCGATCCGGCTGGGTTTGGTGTACAGTACACCAAAGAGCATCCGGCCGATCCGGCTGGGTCTGGTGTACAGTATCCCAAATAGCATCCGGCCGATCCGGCTGGGTTTGGTGTACAGCACACAAAAGAGCATCCGGCCGATCTGGCTGGTTTTGGTGTACAGTACACAAAAGAGCATCCGGATGAAGCTAACTGGACCACTTCAGGTAAGACACATAACTATCCAGCCGGTTCTTGGGGGTAGGTTACACAAAAGGAAATGTTGGACATAGGGATAAAAATCAGTGTACATTTCGCTTTCTTAGACACTAGTCGCTTTCATTGGTTCACAGCAGAGGGCTAACAAGGTTCCCACTTGCTGCTATTGGTTTGCCCGGGGAAGGTTAAAGTAACCCACCGGAAGTCCCCTGACCGGGAGTCGCTGCGTTGTGTATACTCACCTCAAGTCGCCCGTGTTCTGAACATGGTTATATCTAGTATTGGAAAGTGTGGTAACGTTTTGGCCTACTGTGGAAGATTGTGGAGTTACATTTGGATTCCCCTTTACGTACACGTTTGGATTTACCCCTTTATTGTCATTGGTTTAGCTGGCCGATCGATTATTCTCGGTCCAGCCGTCGCAGTATACAAACTTCAAGTATATTGCCAATCCTGCTCCCCGGTGAAGATTTCCGCCCAGGAGCTACCCCTAGTCCTAACCTCGTTTCCCTATTCGACGGACTTTTAACTTTTCGCCCTAGGGTCCATCTAGAGAGCGCAACTGCCAGTGCTGATGGGTACACAAGGTGAGCTTTACGAACATGGATCATCCAAGTCGTCACGACCAAGGTGATGGAAGTGACCGATCCAGCCGGCCGGATGCCGGATCGGATCATGACTCGGATGGACGAAGTACCCCCTCCGACAGTCAGTCATCTGGGCCCCCCGTGGGTGTTCGCATCTCAGGAAGAATTTCTGAGAGCGACTACACCACAATGGTGCGCGTGCCCGGATCTCTTGGTGACCCTGGATATCACCGCGAGTCCCTAGTGGGCGAAAGACCTACACCTGTCAAATTTGTTGAAGATATTGTGTCGGGTGCATTGGGGGAAGGCATATCGCCCCCAATGCTGCTGAAGATGGAAGGATGCGATGGTCGACTCGGATTGGGGGAGTTCGAGGTCGACATTAAAGAATAAGTTACTCCCCTAGAGGCTTCGCCGGGGGCGGATTACGTTACTGTGCCGGATTACGGTACTACTCACGGTAGTACCGGCCGCTATGCCCCAGCTGGAGCCGGATCGGACTATGATGCAAGTCACCATAGTCCGAGGAAGGATCATGGTTTCGACCATGATCCTAACAAACAAATGTATATTATGGATATCAAAGAAGAAAAAATTCAGAAAGAAGAATCGGAAGTCGGATATGACCGGAGTGGGAAGCCTACCAGATCGGGATCAAGTCACGATCCGGGCCACCTACCCCTAAAGAGACCGGATTGGCAGGAATCGGATTATCCAACCCGCAAAGATAGGCCGCGTTTCGAAAAAGAAGAAGAAAAGTTGGACGGCCTATCACAGAAGGTTACGGATACCGATCTGGAGCGTACCCGACATCTTCACGGTTTGGGGCAGTTCTTGCGGACGGATAAGGTGCTGAAGATAACACGGGCGAAAATCCTAGGCGAATTAAAAGGCCCCGTCTACCCCCAGCCCTCTCAGACGGCCACGTGTTCCATATTAGAGGACTATTCGATCAACTCAAACAAGCCGGCGTTAACACCGGCGAGTTCGATCCGAACGAGCTTTTCGATCTGAAGGCAGAAAAGCTGAGGGAGGCATCCAGCGCACTGCACGACCGCCTAGTACCGTTAGTGGGCTGTTCTCCGTCAAAGAATATGACAGCAACAACTGGAGTGGCGCCGTCCTCGCCGCCGGCAGCAAGCATACCGGCCGGAATACACTCGGGCTCTTCTCGGCACGAGTCTGCCCCCCCCAGAGGCGGATTCAACCGACTCATCGGTAGGTATTACCCGCATGACGCTTGGACCAAGGGGAGCAGCGCGTGTGGCGACATGAGGTTTTGAGGATGTAGAGATCCGGATACGCCCGGGCGGAAGAAAGCCAGTCAGCACAGCGTCCAGACTCGGACGGCGACGGGAGATCCAGAGCCAAAAGAAGAAGACGTGGACGGGCGGATTAAGAAGGAATATCGATCTGGCAGCCCAGTTGCCCCCAAGTCACCCCGCGGGTAGACCCTCAGGCGAGCCCTCAAGTGCCGGATCACCTTCAGAGTATGTTTTCGGCGATGATGGAAAGCGATACTTGGAGGAACAGCGTCGGGTTAGTGCCAGCCGCGGCTGTCCGGGGTCACCGGACCAGTCGCCTCGTCGTTGGAGTCGGGTGCCCGAGCCAGCCCAGTACTATGCGAGGGAGCCGATTGATGATGACATGGAATCAGTGCAGTCCAAGCAGAGTGAGACCGGTGCCATCCCGCCAAGCCGCCAGACAGGTCGCCGAACAGGACGGCGACCAACGAATAGGAAGCTGTCTCTCAGCGACGTGGATATGGAATCCGTCAAGTCGGCCAAGTGCCACACGATCCAGCCGACTCTGACCTGGGGATGGCTCGCCGAGCCAATGTGGCCTCAGCCCAAGCGTTTGGTCCGGACTCAGGGGCGATTACAAGGGTGCGATTGTCAGCCACGTCCGAGCTAAAGGATTTCACTAGACGGGACATGGACGATGACCAAGCCCAAGGATGAAGTCGGCATTTCTCAGAGACCGGATGCCGGACTATGAGAAGTGCCTGATCTTGGAGACTTGATGAAGGGTCCGGCTAAAACCTGGATCGAACCGCTTAGCCGGGAAGTCCGAGATAATTGGAAGGAATTGGTTGAAGCTTTTGGAGAGCAATATTGTGGAGAGCAAATCGCAAAACCAGCACCAGTCAGAGCATCACTTTTGAAAAGCAGCAACTATCGCAAAACAAGCACCAAGAAAAAAAGAATAGTGTGGTCCCCCACATTTGGAACATAATATTAGTCAACAGCCTTCTAAAGATGATCGAATCGTAGGAGATGCCGACAAGATTACAGTCCATAAAGCGCCTCGTGTGCCAAATGAGTATATCCCCAAGCGTCGGAAACGAGAAAAAGCTCGTCGAAAGAAGTTGAGAGGCAGCGAGAGGAAGAGTAGGCGATTCGAGCTCAGCTTCAAGAACCGCAAACGCGAAGCAGAACGATTGCGTCGCTGAAAAAAAAGCCACGGAAAAGGAAGCTTGAAAGCATGCGTTGGAAAGTACGAAAGTATCCAAAGTTCGAATACCAATAGAGGGGTTGGGGGAGCTGATAAAGGGATGGCTGTCATGCTTGCACGTCGCTGGCATAAACATTGAGTCACAATAGAGCTGAGTGAAACTACTTGTACAAAAGTTCAGTGAGCGACACGGAGTAAATTGTTGAAAACAAGACCACTCTTTTAGGAAAGATCGACAAGTTTGCTAGTGTTACAAGGTACTTCATGTACATTAAGTTCGCTCAATGATCGACTGGAAAATTGCTGAACCCTGCTTGCGAAATTTTTTTTTCGTGCATTATCTATTGCTAATGGGGTATGAGATTGACAAGTATCCTGAGGTGCACAAGACGTTTGTCCGAGAGTTGCTCACATTAGGACTGGTTCAACGAAATTAGCGGCGTGATCTTGCCAAGAGTGACCATTCCTGAGGAGACAACAATTGCCCAGATCCAAGGAAGAAAGGTTCGACATGGAAAGAAACGCACGTAGACATGCGTCCGTCAACTTGGAGCACCAACTGATGCCTGTTCGATTCCTTCTGCTCGATCATGTGGAGATACTACCACTGTAGCAGGTAATGTTCAAAGAAAAGCTGGTCAAGGGACAAATAAAGTATCTTTCGTCTTGTTCCAAATCGTCAGATACCACTTCATAGGAATTGGCTCCACTCGCTTGAAAATGTTTCCCAATCTTCCAGATTACATAGTAGCTCTTCGGGGTCACTGGCTTGCAAGTGTTCACAGAAAATCTTTCCACAAACGTGTCATCTCTTTTTTAAATTCGTTGTACAACCCATGTGAAGCAGCAGTTCTACCTTTTCAGGGCGATCCACAATCTGTGCTATGGTAGGCACGACTCCCAGCCCACGAATCACGCGACGTAAATCGAGACAGCCAATGCAACAGCATAGACGCGTCTTCCTCAGCATTATCGTACACACTATTGGTCTCATCTAGCGTCGCTTGGGCAGAATATTATTTATCTCCATGTTTCCTTATGTTTTTTCGGTCCGTCTGAAAAATATATGCTTCTCGTAGCGGAGCAAGTAAGTAGGACATCAAGGCTACGCAGTGTTTTTGACAGCTGCTTGTCGTTACCAAGCACGATTTCACGCAGCGCTGACGGAACTGCACTATACTCTTCGTGCTCTTCAGGGCCTGAACAAAGTGCCGTGATACTGCCGCACTACTCTACGACTTTTGTTAAACTAGTGACAAACGAGAACCAGTGATTCCTCCTTGGAAAAAGAATTGGAGCATCTTGGTCGCCATTAATTCCACATAATGAGGCTTGGAGTCGTGTATTGATTGGAACATAACCAGTTGGCCCACTGTTTCTCGATACACTTCATGTGTCAAAATGGTCCCTGCTAAAGACGTCACAATTGCAGTGGCAGAACCAGCAATGAATGCCATAGTGGACTCTGACACACTCGATGGGCAGCGCTTAGTGCACTATCCGAGTCCGCTTGGAGATCTTGATGTCCAATGCCTACGCACCAGCCCAAATATAGAGATTTGAGCTCATGGAGACCGTCAGACCGTCATCCATAATCTGACAACAGCTCGTCATATCGAATGATGTTAACTTCTCAAGCTTTGCAATCGAGTGTGACCCCTTACCATCGGTCATGTTGCAACATTTCATGATATTAACGCAACGCTGGAACGTGATGTCTCATATTTTACTGCAGTTGCACAAGTTGCAGGAGGCTAGATCGTGAATTTGCCAAACACGCTCGTCTCCATATCGGCGATATTGGAGCATCCCGCAATGTCCAGTGTGACGAGATTCGCCAGCGGGGCTATTGCAGAAAGCCCAGCATCAGCCGGATCGGGTGTGCAGGACTAATTATGTTCCAAATGGGGTGGACCATAGTATTCGTCTTTTTTCTTGGTGCTTGTTTCGCGACAGGTGCTGCTTTTTAAAAAGTAATACTATGACTAGTGCTGGTTTTGCGATTTACTCTATTGTGGATCTGGAAGGTCGGTGGCGCGCCAATATTTCCACACCAAGAAGCGGGCGGAGGAAACCCCTCTGGAATACCTCCATCGTCTAAACGGCGCTGGCATGAGAGCTATACCGGTTAAAAAAGATGTCAGCCGCTCGGAAGCCGCTCGGAAACATGTGGAGCATTTTATCAGCACGTTGGACGACCGGGAGCTGACGGACCAGCTGGCGTTACTGCGATTGAAGTAATACCACGGAGCTGGAATTGACGCTGCGCACCTACCAAACAGCGAAGAAGCGAGGCCCCAAGGCTGCAGTTAGAACTGGCCGGTTCAAGTCCCGTTTTAACTCGGATCAAGGAAGCCGACCGCCATCCACCAGGACGGGCCGAGCCGTCGGCATGGTCACCCGAGAGTCAGATGCGACTAGCTCGGAAGAAGAGTACCAGCGGTCTGAGGGCGAGTCTGAGGAGGAGCAGTACCGGTACCTGTTCTCGGCGGAAGCCAGTGAGCCATCCAGGCTGCCAGCCGGGTCCAGCCAACAGAAGGGTTTTCCGGCTCGAACTGCCCAGGATTACCCCAGACGGAAATGTACCCACTGTGGGCCCATCAAGCATGACGACCGAAACTGTTGGAAGCGGCGGACTTGCAAGAAGTGCGAAAGGAAAGGACATCCGGCGGAGCACTGTTTGTTCACCTGCAAGACTTGTGTGGAAGTGCACGAGGCTGGACTGTGCCCTATCCAGGAGTTTTACAACCAGATGAAGAAGTGGTATGACCCGACCAAGCATGCTGGAATGTTGACACCAGGGGTGGAAAAGATGTTAAACTAGATTGCTCGACAGGTTGAAATCTGGTTCGAGCCGAGCGGTCTACGGTTAGTATCTATGCATATGTCGGTAAGGAGATAATCAAGAAGCAAAGCAAAGCGTAACCGACAATATATGTAAGACTGACTATTTCGTCATCCGGTCCCCGGGCAGCAAGGCTGACCCTTTCCTGGTGACTAGAATACGAACGGACGTATGACGTCTGGAGTTTTATGGAATTGAACTGCTTACCTGGGGAATCACGGAGGTTATTGGAAATACCATTCGCTCGGATCAAGTGTTCAAGCAAGCCAAGGCGGCATGTAAGGCCAATAACCAGAAGGCTACCATGCTGTTTGACTCTGGCGCAGAAGTGTCTATTCGTTGACACCACCTTTGCTCTGTAAAGTGGTGGTGTGAAATAGACGAGACGAAGCGGCAGAATGTAATCGGCATTGGAGAAAGCTACAACATGACCCAAGAAGAACAGGGAGGTTAAGATTACGTTGGCTGGGGCTTTGGTGTATTACTTTACCGCCTGGTGGTACTAGCCGGTCAGGATGCCGTTCTGGGATGGGACGTTATGGTCCCAACCGGCATACGATTGGATTTATCGCATGGAACATTGACGTTGCCGGATGAGGTGCATATCCAGCTTGCCGCTATATCGAGTGGAAAAACCTGGCCTTTCAGGCAACCACCGATTTGGTCAGCGAAGAGGAAGTAGTGGAAGAGGACCAGACTCCAATGGTGGCTAAACCAGAACACCATCCCCCTTTTAGGATATTGACGCGGAGCCGGCCATCGCCGAATCCGGCTGAATGTATTGGCCGAGATCTTGCCCCCATCGCTGAACTGGTTTTGTCCACTCCACCGAAGACGGACGAACAGGAGAATAGACAAGGCAGAGGGTGCGGTCACCTCCGATGCCGGACGGTTTGATGAACAAGATGATACCGGATCGACCGATCCGGCCGACCAGAATTCGGAAATAGACGGAGGCAGGGCGACCGATCCGGTCGATCAGAATTCGGAAGTAGCCGGAGGCGGATCGACCGATCCGGCTGACCCGGATCCGGAATTAGTCGAAGCTGACCATGTCTGCATTCATGAAGGGGGCGAGATATATGTTGCATGAAGTATCAGATGGCGGTGCTACCTGAGGTAACCCCCTGTCCACCAGCAGTCACTGTCGATGATCTGCAAGTTGGAGACCCGGATGTGAATACCCCGGAAGAGATCAGCAAGCTGAAGGATATCATAGGGAAAAGAAAACATTTGCGGATCGGCCCTGGAAATGCATGGTCTCCGGCCGCCCATGGGGCGGTATGTGACATTGACATGGGTAACGCCAAGCCGGTGGCGCAAAGGTGCCAGAAAGTCGACCCCCAGTATCGGGAAAAGCTGTCGGAGCTTATCAAGGGATTGCTGGCCGCCAAGATAATTCAGCCGTCCACCTCGCCATGGGCTTCGTCCATTGTAATCATTATATATCAAGAAGATTGGGGTTGATATATGCCTGTGTATTGACTACCGCCTGGTGAACCGGCTGACTAAGCTAATGGTTTACCCGATGCCGTTAATAAACTACTTGCTGGAGGATTTGGATAAAGTTTTGTGGTATTGCTCATTGGACATGGCCAGTGGATTCTGGTTGGTCTCTATGACCGTTCGTGCACGAAAAATCTATGCGTTCGTGACGCCCTTCGGGTTATTCGAGTGGAACCGGATGCCGTTCGGCCTAAAGAATGCTCCGCAGATTTACCAGCGGCTAATAGAGATGATATTTAGAGAACCTGACCCTATACAGGGTGGTGTAAGCCATGTCAAGCGCGGTGCTGTAAGGGCCTCATTTCATTACACTTTTGGACCCCGACTCTATCCGACTTTGGATTTTCGTCCACGGTGGGACTCGAACCCGCAATCTCCCGGTCCCGAGGGCAGGGCCTTAACCACTGCACCAAACGAGGTCGGTCAGATAGCCATTAGATGAGTTAAAGTATGAGCTATTGAATAGAGGAGAATTGATAATCGGAGGCAGAGACATTTTTGATCACTATACTATAAGATGCAAAATTTAAACGAATTGATACCGAAGTCAAAACTAAAGCGGTTCCCTAAGAACGAGCGTTTTGAGCTGCCATTTCGCATGTACGTGGCCTCTCCTAGTGGCTCTGGGAAGTCAAACACCAGCGGCTAATAGATAACGCGTTGTATGGACACTTCAAGATCAAGGCGGATCAAGATCCCGCTCTGGTCGGTGACGTGTTCGCCGAAGGTGAACCTGGACCCCGACCCAAAACCTTCAGTTTTGGGGCGGCGGTCCTACATTGACGACATTCTGGTGACGGCTACTACTTGGGATTTACTGTGTGACAAAGTGGAAAAGTTGATGATTACGTGTGAAAAAGTGGAATCTTTCGATTAGTGTGGTGAAGAGTTTCTTGGGATAGACTAAGGTCACCTATTTGGGTCATCAGGTTTCAATTGCCGGATTGGAAGCTAATCCGAAGGATCTGGAGTCCTTGAATAATCTGCCTTTCCCGCGGTCTCTAAAGGACATGCCATTTTTTTGGGCCGTCTGAATTACTACAGTTGGTTCATTGAGGATTTCGCGGTTTATGCTGCGGTTTGTATGCATTACGGGAGGTGGATTACCACAAGCTGAGAGAGCAGGATAGGCAAGTGGAAGTGCCTACAAAGTCAAATTTTTCCACCAATGAGATGCCGCCCTTGTCTATCCAGACAGGCAGCCGGCTTCCCACTTCCTGTGCGGCCGGACCGGATGATCACATGACCCGGGCGATGGTAGCCTTTGGCATGCTTAAAGCAAAGATGGCGACTACACCGGTCCTAAAACATTTTGATGTTAATAAGGTTCCTGTGGTCATCATCTACGCTAACAAATGGGCCATCTCAGCTGCCCTTGTTCAAGATCATGACGGAGTGTATTGTCCTGTGATGTTCACCACCCGGACTCTGAAGGCTACTGAAGTTAACTATGGGCTAGTGCTAAAGAAGTCTTGGCCTTATTACAGATCCTGGATGTGTGCTATACTATGCTGGTGTCTCGGCCTATCAAGCTACTATCTATCCGGTCGACCCTGTCATGGCTTCTGACGGCAAATGGAATTGACGGTCGGCTGGGGAGATGGGCCGCTCTGCTGTCCCAGTGGTCTTTAGAAGTCATCAAGTGTACCAAAGGAGAAGAGGAGATACTGGGTATGTTAGCGGCCAGCATCACCCCAAGGGCAGAAGTGGAGGAAGCTCTGATAGCCATAATGCCTCGGAAACAGACGCGACAATCCATCATATTACCACCGCCAACAGTGGGACCGACAGAAGAACTGATGGTTCTGAGTTTTGACGGGTCGGCAAGTATAAAGAAGGGAGTAGGTGCCTATAGTGCCATCTTATGGAAGTTGCCCGAGTGGAAAGTGGTCGCTGCTGCTTCAGATTTTACGCCTGGCATAACAGTGAACGAAGCAGAATAACCGAGGACTGTTACTTTACCTAGATCTGCTGTCTGGCCGGACACATGGGTGGATCATCAAATGTGGAGATTCCAATCTGGTGATCTGGCAAATCACGGGAGAAATAGACTGCAAGGCGCCCCGGCTGAGCTTTTTGAACGATCAGATTATGTCCGCCCTGCGGAAATGGCCAGAACATGAATTGTTGCATGTCAAACGAGAATGGAACAACAGCGCAGACCACCTGGCTACATTGGCCATGCGGGGTCAGGTCGGCCTCACCGTCTCGGATCCAGCTTTGTTAGACGGATTGGCAGAAATGAACAAGCTATCAGAGATAATTGGACAGGCCGCCAGGTGCGAGGTCCATCCATCCGGATCCAATAATTTCGGAGAAGAAGAGTATGATGATCAGAACTGGAAGTAAGACACTCAGACCCGACCGGATCAAGGGATGCCCTGTGGCAACAAGAGATCCCTCTAGGCAGACCCACAAGCCGGTCAGGCGTGATTAACCGGGGTTAATAGTCGAAGTGAAGGATGGAGTGGGGACGAAAAAAGCATGGATATATTGAAAAGAAAACAAAGGAAAGGAAAGGAAAGAACCAAAAGAGTCAGGATACCCATCGCTACGGACGATTATACTTGTTGCGGAGCCGAGCCACTTGAATTCCAGAATGGTCGGAGGGTCGTTTGCGGTATTGATTGCGCCAAGGATCTTGCCGGTCGATGGCTTCCAGAGATTCGGAAAGCGAGGCAGTCCGATCCGGCGCACCTAGGCCTGGGTACCACGTTCCGCCCTCCACTGCACCTCCGCACCTTCGGTTTGACAGATGGAGTTTAAAAGGGTAGAGAATCAGGTCCAGGTCACAAACAACATCCCGGATTCCTTCCATGACAAACGCACATAAACGGACCCATGCTTCGGAAGCTCGTCCCCGCCGATTCTTCCGGGTGGCGGAATATGCTTCGGAGAATATGTCCTCTCGCTTATCCTCTGCAGAAATGTACAGAAAATGGGTGGATTCCCAGATGGACTGGGCATGGGTCACAGCGAAGTTTTGGAACCTCGTTCTGAATTCAGTAAACCATGAGCCGGACGGAAGCCCCATATCCGGCATCTCAGTGGCCAATATTCCCCAAGGCTCGGTTTCCATGAGTTTGTCATCAGCACCCGACCTCATCAGGTCGGGGCACCAAGTGCCTGTTGGAGGCAACTTGCGTGACTGAGGAAATATCCTGAGAGATGGACGGGACAAAGAGTGAGCGAGTTGAGAACTGGAGCATTGGCAAGACTCAGGTTTTTCAGCTGCTCGATTGACCAAGGCAGGATATCGGACCGATCCGCCTCACTGGGGAAGCGTCCATCAGGCAACCACAAAAGCGGGAGTATGGGGAGAGGTGGCGCAGGGGATGGAGGGCTCCGCCAGATCTTGGTTTTGGCTGCCAGGCGACTGGATCGGCTTTAGAGACAAAATCCTGCCGGAGCCGGTCGCCTGGTTTTGGCCGAAGTCTTGGAGGAAGGTTCTCTCAGATCTTTCAGGTCGAGACGCAACCACATCTCGGGGATGTCATCCTCGTTCTTCTCTACCTTCTCCTCTGCTATATCTTTCCCTTTCTTCGTTCCTTTCTGTTTCGCCCTCCCATTTTCCGTCTCAGCCGCACTTTTGGAGCTTAGGAAATGGGTGACCCGGGAGGCAGAGGTGACGACAGCGTCGGAAGGCAAAGAGGAATCAGTCGGCTCATATTCATCGGAGCCAAAACCAGCAGGCGGTGGAGTCTGCAAGCCGATAACCTGATTGATTTCGGATAAGCCACCGTTTGGCCACCAGAATTCGAGAGGCGACGACGGGTGTCCGCGCGAGAGCGGGACAACGCAGCAAACCTTTGTTGATCGTCGTAATCCTCATCCGCATCGTCATCATCGTATATGTACCTAGGGGAGGGCGGATCGGAACCCAAGGATGATCCAGACGGGGAGCCAGTCTTGGAAGCGGATGGCGAAGCAGCTGCCGAGCCCGATGGTGAGGAAGCCCCTGAACCGGACGGCGGGTCAGTTTCCAGGCCGGATGTCGAGTCATCTTCGCAGCTAGACGACGAGCCAGGCGTGAGACCAGTTTTCTCCGGTGAAACGGGTGGAGATACGGCGGCGGCCTCCATTGCAAACAAGCTATCGTCGCTGTCCGACGCAAGCTCCCGTTCGCTAGCCGAATTGCCTAAATAACATCTGTGCAGGAGGGAGGATTCGCTCCTTTTTCTCCGTTTTGGAGGGGCTGAAGGCGGATCGGAACCGGCCAAGGATGGGCTAGAGCTGGCCGGACGTTTTCTGGTTTTTGATCCCGCCGATGCGGACGAGAGATCTGAAGCAGCCAGGGGTGGATGAGGGCTGGCAGGAAGCTCCCCAGGTCCCGATTTTGCTGAGGCAGATGACTGGTATGGTTTTCGCGGGGAGGCTTTCCACTGATCCACCATTCCCAAGATGGCCAAGATGGTCTCTCGTGCACACAAAGGAGCCTGCAGGAGGGGAGCGGTCTGAGTCAGTGTTGCCTCGAACCGGTCTTGTAGTTCGCATAACAAGGCCCGGAACCGATCCTCTTTATCCAGAAGGGCGGCGCAGGCACGGTCGGCCCGGATCAGCCTATCATTAACGTCACGATACCTTCTCTGAACCTAATAAATCTCAGAGCGCAGCCCTTGCTGCCTGGAGAAGGCTTCTCGCAATTGTTGTTCCAGAGAAAAATATGGTGGAGAGCTTGAGCATGAGATTCTCGCAGGTGGTCTCGGTCATCCCGCGTGGCGTCTAGCTCATGGGACACCTGGCAGTATCGGCCGCGAACATGCGATAATTCTTGGGATGCGTCGGAAATCTCGGCGGACTGTTTTTTCAGCTGTTCCAACTGTTGGACTGCAGAGTGACATAGGCACGAAAACGGTAAGCGACCGGGTTACAACATAGGAAAGGGAAAAGCACTTACGTTGAAGTTTTGAGCGGTGGACCAACTCCTGGTTGGCAGTCCGGAGGGGCTCGACGACGTCTGCCAGCGTGTGGAGACGATTTCTCTCTTCCGTCAGGCTGGCGACTTGGCCCTCCAGGTCGGTCACCTGCTGCAGAAGGTCACTCGGTCTCGAGGAAAATTTCCGGTCGATAGCTTCGTCGGCCCGGCGGTTAGCGCAAGCGAGCTGCTGGACCAGATCCGTTTGGGTGTGTTCCAGACTATCCACTTGGGCGGCTAGCACCTCTATCCTTTTCCCCATCCCCGCCACTTCGGAGGTGAGGGCGGATGGTGCAGCGGCCTGTTGTAGGGCGTCAGTAAGCTGGCCTACAATGGCCTTGAGGCGGGCTTTTTCATCCACTGCTTCCTGACGGCTACGCCACAGCTCGGAGATTTGGTGCACCGTGCGATCCATCATTGCGCAAATGGTCACACATCTCTGCGCCAGAACTTTGGATTCGAACTGACAGGATCGGAGATCTGCCTGAAGGGAAGAGACGGTGGCCCCCAATCTGTCCCGTTCACTACAAGCCCGACCGTGAATGCGGAGCGCAGTGTCGATGTCAGCCGGGGACAGCACCAGATCGGGAATACGGGATGAATCCGGCGGCCCTGCGACTTCCATTCCGCTGCAACATCCACCAGAGTAACTCGACATATGTTATCCTCGTCGACTTGCAGGACTGAAAATATATCAAGATAAGGTCAGCATTTACGGATGAGGTTTCAAGCCGGCCGGAAGACCGGGTTCATGGAATTGCCATAAATCGGGCAGATGACGTACCAAAGCGGGGCATTGGGCAAAAGGATCAGAAAGACTTGAGTCAGGTGATGTCTTGCCTCAACCATTTTGCGGCTGTGACAAGACTCACGGGCAGCTGTGGTAAAGTGACTTGTGAATTAATTAACGGGAAGGTATGAAATACCTTCCCGAGGGCGCCTTCTGATTGGCGGAAAATGCGGACCAAGGGTGTAGATGCCGGATGGCAGTCGCCGAGCATATCTACCAGCGGCAGGACGGTGCCAGGCACGGAATCGGGCCAGATGGGTGTGGTCGAGATGTGTAGTTGGGCTATCGGTGGATGGGCCGTCCGGACCAGGTGAACCGGATAACCTCAGACAGTGGACGACCGAAGGGTAGATTGCGGAAGTTGTATGGGCGAAGGGTCCTGAAGAAGGTTGCGTTTCTTAGAGGACGGATGAGGCACCAGGGCTGGACGTGGAGCTGCCAAGGAAGTGCTAGCGCCAGCGGTCAAGTGAGCTTAGATGGATGGCCATCCGGCCGATCCGGCTGGATTCGGTGTATCGGCCGGGCTGGTACCAGTTGGAGTTGGTCTACCGGCCGGGTTGGTACCAGCTGGGGTACCGACCGGGCCGTTTCACCAAAGAGCATCCGATCGGAGTTAACCGGGCTAAGGTAAGACACATTACTGTCCAGCCGGGCTATTTGGGGTAGGTAAGACACATTACTGTCCAGCCGGGCTATATGGGGTAGGTTACACAAAAGGGAGTATTGGACATAGGGATAAAAATCAGTATACGTTTCGCTTTCTTAGACACAAGTCGTTTCATTGGTTCACAGCAGAGGGCTAACAAGGTCCCCTCTTGCTGCTATTGGTATTTCTGGGGAAGGTTAAAAGTAACCCACCGGAAGTCCCCTGACCAGGAGTCGCTGCGTCGTGTATACTCACCTCAAGTCGCCCGTGTTTTGAACACGGTTATATCTAATATTGGAAAGTGTGGTAACGTTTTGGCCTACTGTGGAAGATTGTGGAGTTATATTTGGATTCCTCTTTACGTACACGTTTGGATTTACCCCTTTATTGTCATTGGTTTAGCTGGTCGATCGGTTATTCTCGGTCCAGCCCCCGCAGTATACAAACTTCAAGTATATTGCCAGTCGAGCTCCCCGGTGAAGATTTTCGCCCAGGAGCTACCCC